>VZSU01002139.1:1061848-1131193 GCA_013398715.1 Nesospiza acunhae
GAGCTGCGACCCCGAAGTCGCCCTGAGCCCCCACCTGCAGGAGGAGATGGAGGAAGAGATGGAGAAACTGCGGGAGGAGAACGAGAGCCTCAAGGTGAGGGGCCGGGGCGGTGACAGGGATGGGTGGGGGAGAACGAGGGCCGGGCGGGGACCGGGCTGTCTCCCGACGGGAGGACCTTCCCGGCCTCCCTCTCTTGCGACAAGAGCGCTGGAAGCATCGTTAAGATGGCTCTGTTGTGGGGTGTGCGGGCAGTGCCACTTCCCTGCTTCGTTGTGGTGCCTATAATGAGCTGGATTGTATTTACCTGCCCTCCCTGCGGGGCGGAGCTCCATTTTGGCTGCCTTCCCCTATACGTGCTGACATTTGTGCTTTTGACCCACCTGTTGCGTCCCTGTCCCCTTCTTGCCCCCGTGCCAGAACGAAATAGATGAGCTGAGGACAGAGATGGACGAGATGAGGGACAGTTTCTTTGAGGAGGATGCTTGTCAGCTTCAAGAAATGCGCCATGAACTGGAGCGAGCCAACAAGAACTGCCGGATCCTTCAGTACCGGCTGCGCAAGGCTGAGCGCAAGAGGCTCCGCTACGCCCAGACTGGTGAGATCGACAACGAGCTCATACGCAGCATGGAGCAGGACCTCAAGGTACAGACACGAGCAGGTGTCGAGGGGAAGGGGGTGTCTCAGATGGAGACACAAGCATGCTCTTGGTCCTCATGACTCAGGCGTTTCCATCCGTTCCACTGTGCATCCAGTGCAGCTTGTGGAATAGCAATGGCCAAGCTCTTCTTGGTAATAGGACCCCTTTCTGTATGTAGCTATCATTTTTTATAAATGTAATGTGCAAGGAGTTACTCAAAAGCAAATTAGAAGCTTAAGGTTTTGGGCTCTTTATGATGAGTGCAAAGCATACCCTTCCACTGCAGAATTAAACCAACCTTTGACTTTGAGGGGATTTTGTTACTCTTTAGTGAGAGATTTTAGGGGGTAAGCAGATTGAATACTTGCAGTCACAACACTAAATCCTTACTCTGTTTCCATCAGTAAAAAAACTGCTGTCATATCCAATTAATCCCGGGTTTTTAACATCCACCTGAAAGTGTAGACAAAACCCATAAAATTTCAATGTGTCTTCAACTGTATTTCATCCATAAGATCTGAATGAACCACAGCCTCTTGCTAAGGAAAAGTTTCAGTCCTTGTTTAAAGATTGTCATTGGTAAAATAACCATCATCTCCATTCTAGATTGGTCCAATTACAGAGAAAAAAACCTTTCTTGACACTGTTGGAAGTTTAATTTCTGCTTCCATTGACTAGATATTGAAGGACTCTGGCTGAATCAGGACACCTAAAGATTTTTCAGTTGACTGGTCTCCCAGTGAAGGAGACTGGGAGACCAGTCAAGGTTATTTTTTAACTTTTTTCTGATTAATATGACGGATGGATATGATGGATAAATATGTTATTCTCAGACCTGGTTTGGATCATCTTTTCTGAAAGTTTTCAAGCTTGTCATCACTATTATTAAAATTTCTATTTGATATTCCTTTTCTGTGTGTGTTCAAAACCCACGTTTTCTGTTGTGGCTGTGACAGTTCTATAAATACAGCTGCCCATGTGCTTCTTGGCAAAATAGAGTCTTCCTGATCAGAAGCAAAATCACCCCCTTCTCATGGGGATTTCTGTTTGAAACAAGGGATGTTTTGCATGCTCAGAATGATGCTTAGGTGATCAGTTGAGACACACACATTTGCAGGCAGAATTTGAAGGTGGGCCTTCATATCTCAAATGAATTGTGATTACAGTTGGCTTCTTTGTTGGCTCAGTCTTTTATTAGCAAGTCATACACATGCAGGCTGGGGAGGGAATTGTTGAGGGCACTTCTGCTTATCTGCCAATATAGGAGATAGAAGCTACGGCCTTGGATTTAGCTGGACAAAGAGCTTGCTTTAATTAGCATTTCTCCCATGTGTTTCCCAGTGTGACTGACTCATAGGAAAGGAGCAGTGTTCTTGCAGAGTGTTCTCACTGTTCATGAATGTGTTCTGCTTTGGAGTAGGGATGAATGTCTAATGCCAAATTTCTGCCTAATAGAGTTCTGGGTGCTGGCTGACCATAATTATAACTCCTGCGGTTTTAGGTAGTGTTTTCAAGTCCTCTTCTGAAGAAAGACTATCCAAATTTACATTGTTCATTTTGCAATATATTAGGGAACTTGATCCTTCAGAGATACAGTCTTGCAGATAGCTGTATTAAAATGTATCTTGCGTACGCCTGGATTAAAATGTATCTTGCATAAGTGAGTCCCATTTCCAATGTGATCTAGAACGCTCTGTATTTTTTCCTGCATTAATAGCTATTCCACCAATTTTTGTGTCAAAAAATTACCTACCAATAATTACATTACGAATTGGTTTTATTTACTGATCCAGACTGTATCTATAGACTATAGGTTCCATTAGGGTGCTGTTTTAAATACCCCCCATGATTTTCCATTTACTTTGGCTGGACAACCAGATGAGCACTTTAATACTAAGTGTAGGAAAAGGCATTAAGCTAAAGCCCTGTGGTGTGTTTCTCAGCTCATTCTGCAGTCTCTTTGGGCTATGGTTATAATTGAAATTCTCCTCCACTCACTCTTTCTGTTGGGCATTATGTGTCTTGAGTGCGTGTGCAGTGGGGGAGGTTATTGAATGATCTTGTGCTACACTGCAGTGTTGTATCTGTAATTCACACACACTGGGTTTCTTGTCAAGGGAGGCTGAGTCACTAGCTGCTGCTGATTTCTGATACATTGGATCTTTCTAGATGCTCTCTTACCGTTAATATTTTTTCTCTAGAGTTTTAGTGTGTCAAAGAACTTCTGACACACTAACATAACGGTGGTTTGAGTGAAAGCCATGAAGGACAGCTCACTGAGCTCCCCTAGCTAATGCTAATTTGGATTAATTTTGCTTTCCCAGTGTTCTAAAAAAATCAGGAAATTAGGCTTTTCAAACTATGTGTCTGTGTGTCTAAATCACCATCAACACAGTGATTAGTGTATATTTAAATATTTTTGATGTGTGATTATAATTTCTGGTGATTTCACAAAATATAGTGCAAATGGCTTGCAGGGCAAGATTCTCATTACTTTTCCTGAGGAGGAGGAATTAGATCTTGTCATATGCCTTTTAACTCTATTCCTATGAAAATGCATTAAAAAATCCCCCAAAACAGCAGCAAACCTTAGTGTTCATTTCCATTGAAAATATCAGATATCATTTGTGTGAACACAACGTCAGTAAAAATGTTGTTTGTTTGTATTTTGATCTTAAAATGAGCCAATGGTAGTAAATATTTTCATTAATTGTCCGCCAGGGAGAGATAAACTAGCAGAGTCAAAACAAACATGTGTCCATTTGCAGTCACAGGTAGATGCAGGTAGGGAAGGCCTGGAGAAGATGAGCCCTGATTTTAGGTGCTGTTGCATGTCAAGTATTTGAAGGGTGTACGTTTTTGGGCATTGAAAAGTATAAGCTAGCTGTGATTGAGAGAAAATAGATGATGCACAGTCTCCAGGAATAATGAAGGTCCTGTTTAACTGCTGATGTGACAGAACCTAAGAAGGACTTGGGGTTTAATGTCTGATGTGGTTTCCAGTGAAGTCCATAGGGATAATGTCTCATTTTTTGGAAGGAATTGACTTGAATATGGAATTATTTAGAATTCTGTCTGTGGATGTCCTTGTCTACCTGCTTCCTTACATACCTCTTCCATCAAAACACCTAGAATTAACTTTTAAGTGGATGCTTAGGCACTAAGCACTGCATCAGTAAAAATTTTTTTAACCCTTCTTTTGATATACCATTTCATTTAGGTTGCAAAAGATGTGTCAGTGAGACTTCATCATGAGTTAGAAAATGTGGAAGAAAAACGTACTATAACAGAAGATGAAAATGAAAAGTTAAGACAGCAGCTTATAGAAGTTGAAATTGCCAAACAAGCACTACAGAATGAGCTGGAAAAAATGAAAGAGGTTAGTATTACTATTTACTTCTACACTAATTATTTGAAGATCTTAAATTCTTACTGATGAACTGTTTTTCTTCTACAACTTCATTTGGGGGCAAACAATATGGCAGTCAAAAGTTGAATGTTGCAAGGAGTGCTAAAGTACAACTTGATGGTTGAGAAGCTGAGAAGAAACTAAAATATTTGGTGTTTTCTAGGCAAAACAGGAACCAAGTAGTGCCTTTATTTTCTCTCTCTACTAGGCGGGAAATGTGAAGTTAGTGGTAACAATAGTTCAGAGGCTTTGATACATTGTACCTACATAAATATGCATATAGGAAGTGTGCTCAAGTGTGCCAGAGGCATCTAACTTTACAGATGATGTTTCCCACAGGTTTTTACAAAGACCAGTAGTTCTTCCCTTGATAACTACTACTAGGGACTAGCAGGCACACTGAGACTGGGGATCTAGCCACCTCCCCATCTTGTTCAGTCATGCTTTTTGGAGTACTGGGAAGTGAGCGACCCTACCTGGCTTTTCAATCTAAGCATAATTTTTCGTTATATCTAATTAATCTTCAAAATTACTCCAGCTGCCATTATATAGATGCAAGATACTGTGCCATTAAGTAAGCAGAAAATTGCATTACAGCAGCATTAGCCAGGCTGACAGAGATAACAAAGCAGCAGTGAAAGGAGAAACTGTTGGCTAAGAATGACTTATCAGAAGAGATTTTAAAAACAGCCATCCTGTTTCCTCTTCAAGATTTAAAATTCAATGAATGCCCCCAATTTTCACATTTAGGAATATTCCCTAGTACGAACACCAGTGTCTTCTTTGATCTTGTATGAAGCAGACGAGGCATACTTAGTTGTCAAAAAGGGCAGGAAATTTTGAGTTGTATGATGTTAGGACATTTTTAGGAACTGCAAATGAGTTGTTTAAGTGATGTAGTATTAAAAATATTAAATTTTTTTCTTTACAGGAGCTGAATTTCAAACATGTTAGTAGAAGTTAAACAGGTGGTTTGTTCCACCTTCTGCTGCTTTCTGAGATAACTGCTGATTTTAAAAGGGCATGAAAAAAATCTGAGCTTTAGTCAGAGTTTCCCCTCATCTCCGTGAAACTTTCCCCTTCTGTTTTCTCTCTGGTTACTGCCATTAAACAGAGCTTGGTTTCCTGGACTAGGTTCTTGATAAGAGCATGATCTTTCTGTAATTATCCTTGTAACTTGTCTTTAAGATTGGCTTTACTCCAAAGTTTTTGTTATTCTTGTCCATTCACACTCTACTTTCTTTTAGGTTCTTATCTCTGGTTCCTCCTTCTCTCTAATAGGTTATACTGCTGTAAAATCCTTTTGCCTCGCTTTTTTGAAGCATCTTCAGATTACAGTGATGTTTGGTGGCAATTTAATAGTTTGTGTTCTTTGATATTAAGCCAGTTAATGGACTTCTTCATCCCTGTCATCACTAGTCACTTTCTCCTTATTGTTGCTCTTCCCTCTGGCCCGCTATGCGGAGCTACAATTCTGTTGCTCCCACATTGCTCTCCACTCCCTTCTTTGGCTTAAGTGTTTAGCCCTTTCTGATTTTGCTGTTGGTATCAATGAAAGGGTGCTGCAGGTTCCAGAAGAGATGGTGTCATGTTTAGGGTCTCTTGTTACACAATAATGGTTTTCATGAAGCTGAAGCAGATGGATGTTTCCCAGTGGCACAGAATGGGGGCACTGAGCCAGAACGAAAACATGAAGTAAGGCTTGACATCATAGTAGGGGTGGAGTGGACAAAGAGTCAGAAATACTTCCTTATACTGAAGAAAGGAGAACTGCCTTATGTGTCATCATAATTGGCAGGATTTATGTGTTTCAAATAGGCTGCTGAGTTGCTTTCAGCAGGTAAATGCTGATTTTCAGGCCGGGACTTTCAGCACAGCATGGAGGAAGTTGGAGGATAGGTGAGGAGGTGCAAGTCAGAGGAAAAACAAGTTTGAGGCAAAGCCAAATTGTTATGCACTTTGCAAATATACCATGACTTGGGGACCCATGGAAACATGCTTGTAAAGAATAGTAAATCTTACAGAATTGAAATATAGAATCTGTGAAGAAGCTATTCAAATGTTAATAAAAAAAAAACATGAAAGCAACCAAAAGCAGTCTGCATTAGAATTTTTCTGTGACAAATATTTTTTCTTCTTCTCTTGCAATTGAAGGTTTCATGCATTTTAAATGTCATTGTCAGGTAGTCATAATGTTAATTTTCTGTTTGTTTCTGAGTTATTTTCCTCTAATTTCATAGATTTACAATCCTTTCTCATTTCAATACAGTCATTATACCAATGGAACCTCCTGCTTAAGGAAGTTTTACTCAGCTTAAATTGAAATACAGGGAAAACCTTTTGTCTGGATTGTGATCTTTGCTTTATTGTGCATAGAATTAATGGGAAAGTATCTCTCTAAAGACAAAGAAACATTTTCTTTCACAGCATAGTAAAAATGCTTGGAGATGTAATGATTGATTTCTGTAGTTTTGTCATCAGATGTACTGCAGAAACCCAAACCTTTCCATTCTTAAAATCTATTTATGTACAACTGCCATGTGAAATTTCTTGTTCTTTAATAATGAACAGTGTGAGATATCAAAGAATTAAAATATGACTTAATAGAAAATGTGAGAAAGAAAGCATAATATTTTGGTAGGTAGTCTCTAGGGCAGGACCAAAGCCAAAGCTCTCATTGTGGATTCTCTGTTGTTTCAAAAAGCATGGAGACTTGACTGAAAACATGTAGAAAAGATAAAAGCTAGCAGATGTGTTGGTTTAGAGTCAAATCTGGAGTTCTCCAGTGAACATTTGAGTGAATATAGACATGTGAATGTATTTGTCCATTTATATAAAGATGTAATTGCAGTTTGCCTTCTTGATTTGGAGCTTTTGGAAAAAACAAATTATGATAAATTCCACAACAAGTTTGAAATTGTTGTTGATGGCAGCAGAAGCTTGCAAGCATCCAGGATTTGGAAGGTGTTCCAACAATGCATTCATTTTCTATCAGTTACTTTTGCTTTCAGTCCCCCAAACTGCAGCTATTTGATGGAATGTTATTCCTGCATATATCCACACAGACACACAAGATTTTTAATCTGTGTTGGTTTTATTTGTAGCAACTGCTGCTGATTTCTTCTTTAATATTGGTTGCTGTCAACTGTAATCCTTTTTGGGAAGCCAAAAACAAAGTAGAGGAATTGTTTCCTAGCAGGAAAGAGAAACCAACAGTAGCTAGACATAATTTTTCAGATATTAAAAAAATTAACATGTTAATAATAATAATGAACATGTTGTTCATTGATTAATTAATTAACTTTCATTAATTTGTGGTTGACAAGTAAAGCCTAGCTAATGCTTATAGGTCTTTCTGTTATCATGAACTAAAAATTAATTTGTTTGCTGTAGCTATGTGCAAACACCCAGTTAGCTGAGGTTTAGTGGTTTGTTGTGAGACAAATGAAGTAGGGGGAAAATATGGTTGTTGTACTGGACCCTGGGCTTTATAAATCCTTGCTGCAACACAGACATGCAATGGCAAGAAGCACAATGTTTTTCAGGGACATGTGTTGTGGAAACCCAGAGCGCCAGGAATATTTCTCTGTCTGCTCTGGGATGTCCTGACCCCCAGGGGAGCACTTCCTTTGGCCCTCTTTCATGGAGAAAGTTTCCTAGACTTCAAGATAGACTAGAACCCACAAAAGTGTGAAATAGATTATAGAGAGTAGTGTCGGTGAATCACTGGGTGAGAAATTTAGGTTTGGGGATTTTTAGTATGTTGTGGATGGAAGCAAGATGGAGGGCACAGGGTGTCATCCTGGGATTCTTCTTCATGCTTCTTCTTCCTTCTTCTTCATGGGTTTGGGTTGCATTTTGTAATTAAGCAGAAAAGTCTGCATTGCAGCTCTTTGGGATCAGTTATTGGGTTAAAAGGGAAAATAATCTAGGTGTCAGTTCTTAATTGGATAGTTTAGTCTTAAAAGACCTTGTAACAAGTGATTGTTAGCCATTTTGTGTTTTCTGATGAAAAGGTGCTGAACTCACAGTAGTGAGACTGTTTTACTGATAAGAAGTAATAAACTCTTGAGTCTGAACATGAAATACTGTCTCAAGTGCCTTCAATCCAGACCCAGAGAAACTGGCAAGTGGTACCACCACACTGTGTCTCTCTGGATGGGTATGGATTGCTCTGCTACTGCTCCAAGCTGGGCAGATGCAAGGCAGCTCAGTTCTTACAGCTGCTTTAGGGTGATGTTGTCAAGCCACCATTTTCTTCTTCTGAGCACAGACTTTTAGTTCAGATACAGAACGTGTGATAACCATGGCACATGAACCAGAGATGTCTTTTGTCCCTTCAGTTCAGACTGCAGGCAGAGGAGTCTTTGTCCCTCCCTACACTGGTCTATATTTTGCTGTAGTAGTGCCTGTCTTGTCAATCTGGCTCATACACTGCATGGAAATGGAAGAAGGCAACACAATCTGGGGAACTGGGCACTGGAGCTGAGAGGAAAAATCTGAATTCTGTTCCTTATTTTGACACTATCCTGCTGTGGGACCACAGGAATGTAATTACACTTTTTTGCTTACTCTTGCAACCTTTGCCTGCCCCGTTTAAGCAGAGATTAGCTCTTTATACACCTCTGAGTGTTCAGGCTGCATAGACATCAGAAGGATAGCTGGAAATTTCAGTACAAAAGCTGCTATTAAAAAAACCCAAACATCTCCAAATTCGACCCCCCCCACCCTTGCAAAAAAAACCAAAAAACACACAAAAACACAAAAAACCACAAAAAAAACCCAAAGCCAAAACCAACCAAACAAACAAAACCAAAAAACCCAAACCAACCAAAAAGCACCTCAAACCAACAAACCCACACTATGAAAGATCTAGTAAGATGCTGTTCCAGTCCCCTTGATCACCAATATTAGCTTGCCTCGCTTTTCTAGGATGAAAATCCAATATCTCTTCTTTCTCGTAACCCTTTATTTCTTTAGGCCCCTTCTCCTGCCATTTAACCACAACCACTTGTTTCAAGTCTTTCTTCTATAACTCACAAAGTCTCACATTCTTCAGATTCTTTCACTCAGTCTTGATCCTGTCTCTTTTTCTTTTTTCTTTTTCTTTTTTCTCTTTCACTTTATACTTTTCTTTCTTTTTCTCTTTTTATTTTATATCTGATAGTAGTAGTTTTGCTGTCTTCTGATTCTAAGCCCCAGTCTTGTCCTTCTCTCCCACCATTCCTTCCTTCCCTGCATCCTTCCAACTCTTCATGAGTGTCCAATCTCCTCTCTGGATTTCAAGAATTTTCTAGTTAATTTTGCTCTTATTCTGCTTCAAATATATTATCCCCATTTCTTAGCTACAACTTCTGTCTGCTGTGAAATTTTTACTTTTTCCCTGGTTCCTCCGCCCCCTCATGCAAATCTGTCAGCTTCCTTGTTTTGTTCTGTTTCTTTCCTTGTTTCCAAGCCTTAGCTTGTCATTTTTGCATCTGGACTGAGAGCAGTGGAGGATCACTCTCTGTGCTAGGAAACAGCAACTGTATCACTGTGAGCACCTGAATGAAGGTTTCTGGTTCTAATGCCGGGCTTCAGTTTTATCCAGACCCCCATGGAACAACAATTGCAGGACTAGTTGGCTTTGCCTTCTGGCCCTGGAGTTGGAACATAATCTGTCAGCTGGAGAAAATGTGCAGATTGATAGCTGGCAGTGGGAGAGGGTGAGGTAATTTATAAATACTGAATTTTCAGCAATTCAAACTGGTAAGCTCCAATGAATAATTACCTGGTAATATATAGGAATGGAAAATTTCTAAAAGGTTATGTCATCCTTTTGATGAGTTAGGAAAGTATGAGGTATACATTGTATATCAACACAAAAATGGTCTGGAACACAGACATACTGGGATGTCTCAAGAGAACAGTTTCTAGAATAATTTACTATGAGCAAACAAGAATATTGTAATCTTAAAAAACGCTGAATAATTTGCTTAAATTTCCCAAAATATTAGCAGTGTTGGTAACATCCCAGGACAGATGCTTGGTGTGGAAAATCTGCAACACTTAAAATATAATGAGGTTGCAAGAAACTGGAAACAAGTCTCATAAAGAGTGGTGGTTTGCAGCATATCCAACAGGCAAGGCAGCCATATCCAACAGTAACATTACATATTTGGAAGCTTTCAGAACTTCCTTGCCTGGTACTTGTCTTGATCTCTTCTCCCAGCACCTTAAACTTCACCATCTCACCGTCAGTGCTGCCAGTGCTTTCACTGTTAAACCTCTGACCACTGATTCCTTGTTTGCAAGAGGTCCATCAAAGTAATTGCTACAGCTGACTTATTAATCACCTGTGGCAAAATTGTCTTCAATCCATTGCAGAAATCATGTGACTGCTAGTTGTCTGAAAATGCTTCCTCCTGAAAATGATTTCTCCTTGTGCATCAGATGCTCAGGAGGAGACACTTCGGAGAGTGCTCCTCTCTCCTCTGATTGTTTCCCGTAGCTCACAGCTGGCTCATCATCACCTGTCACAGGACAGCACCAAATGCAATTGAACTGCTCTTTTGTGCGGAGCCAAACCCTTCTTCCTCACCTTTAGAGTTTTCATCAATCCATTGCTGCACTCCAGGCATGTGAGCTATCCTGACAAGTCTTTGTGATTCCAGTGAGGTCATAACTGTGTGTATGTTCATGGATTTCTAGCTTCTGTTTGTTGCCTGTGCTGCATGCATATGAATCACTGGAGACTGATACTTGGTTGTTGTGGTTTGAAAGAGAAAGTTTAAGTCTCCTCCATCATGCTGTCTCCCAGGCACATCATAATTGCACCTCATACTTTCATTTTTCCTCAGAGTTAGAGCCTCATTTCAAACAGCTGGTAATGGAGGGAGCAAGGTTAAGCAGAGTGAGATGAGAGGCTGCGCTTGCTGCTCATCCTCACAGGCTCAGTGCAGTAAGTGGAACTCTTTGGAGAGTTACAGTAATTTACTTGCTCCTGGCACCAGATGGCAGCAGGGGAGGATTTAATAGGGCTCTCACAAGACCAGTTCCTTCTTGTGTCTTTTGGAGTATCCAATATTAAGTGTATCAGCAACACTTTTACCAACAGTACCTTTAAGCAGAAGGCTTCTGTGATCTGGAATTTCGGTTTGTTGTCTCAAAAAAAGGCAATTAGCTTGGATGAAAAGAACAACAGGATACTTACAAGACTTTTGAAAAAGAGATGAGAAACAAATGTCTGCCTGGCTTTGTACAGGAAAGAGAGAAAAAGTCCTGTATCTCCAAGCACAGCTCAGTGATTTCTAAGCACCACATCCCAGCAGATGTGTCACCCCCAGGCAGAATTGCTTGTGTCATATTCTGTTACCTTTGGCATCTTGCCCAAGTATTTTGTTCCTTTAAAAACAGTACTCAGCAGGGATGCTATTCATAACCTGTGAGGGTGTGATTCTGACACACTTGCTCAGAGCACACTGTGACTTCACATGGACTGAGATAAGCAGAGTTTGCTTCAGTTTTGTTCTTTGAATATGAAAAAAGAATCATAATGGAGAAAGAAATTAATCTGTGTAACAGAATCTGTTGTAGTAATTCTCTGAAAATGTCATGCTATAAGCAGGGAAAAAAAAGTGCATTTGAGAAGCAGCTGATGCTTAAACTTTGTAAAATTAGATTTTAATTATCTATCAGCCATCAGCAATTCACATGAGCCTTTTGCTTCAAGAGACTTACTCAAAATTGAATAAAAACAGCCTGATGGTCAATAATAATGTATTCCAAAACAGAGGTAATAAATAGGGAATTATTTCAAAGGAATAAAGCTCCATAAACATCTTATTTTGGAGAGATTTTGTGAGTAAAGATGCCTGGAAGGGATATTTTTCAGTCATTGAAGTTGGTGTGCTGCTTTGTGAATTTCTACTGAATGGCCTGAAAATTGACAAGGGTGTGTAAAAGAAGTGGCAGGATTGATGTATGATTAGGAAGTAATAATGAAGGAGTGGCAGCTGTAGTAAAAAAGAGTATATCTGGAATAGAATTAAAACAGAAACTAATTTATCCATCACAAAACAAGGACTGATCAGTTCTTTTGAATCTGTAAACATAATGCTGCTACTCTGATTTCATAGGGATGTGAGAGCTCTTTCCTTGTGTTAGAATATTATTTTATTTTCCTTCATCTCTGTGGTAGATAGCAGCAGCCTTAGATTTGCAAGCTCTCTTGTCAAAGGAGTTACTGATATTATATACAGTCTCCAGGTAAAATTAGAGTCTCTTTGCAGTAAGGTGTATTTTAAAGGAAAAAAAAAAAAAAGTAATGACCATCTTAAAAAAAAACACAAAAAACCTAACTGAAATGGAAGCAAAGAATAAAACTTGAGCTTCCAAACACATAGAAACTATGTTTTACAGAAAGGACATCAGTCCCAACATTCTGGTCTCAAGCACCTGAAACCTTTTTTTTTTTTTTTTTGCTTGGATAATTCTTTTCAAAGTTGTTTTTTGCTGCAGAATTGCTTCCAGCAGTCAAAAACTATATATATAAATCATATCAGGCCAAGGGAGGGCCCACACACTGAACAAGCAGTTGCTAACATGTCCCTTAGATGGTTTTGACCTAGGTCAGCTGCCACTGCTTCAGTGCTTGGGCATGATTTGGGGTCTAGCCTGGGTCAGAGCTTGTTACAGATTGACAATTTGGATGTGTTCCTGTTTGTTTGAAAGGAAGCTGTAGGGAGGTTCAGCTGTATTGTCATCACAGCTGAAAGGAGACTGAATTGTGAAGAGCCAGTTGGCATTAGGTCCTGAGAACAGTCTCTGACCATTTCATTTATTAGTGCAAAAACTAGGCAAAGGTTCTGTGACTTGGTGTGGAGCCAGATGAGATGGCAAACGAGATGCAAAACAGCAAGTCCAGTCTGTTGCTGCCATGTGATTTCCTCCTGCTGGGAATTACTTGGCAAGGGGCAATCACTTGCCATGCCCAGTTGTCCGTGGAAGTAATGGACAGAGTGGGAACTGTGGATCAGGTGGTAGATGGTAACTGGTTATCAGAGAAAATGGTTTGTGAGCATGAACTCACCATAGGGCAGGTGGTAAAAGATGTATTTCTCTTGATACAGACTTTGGAGTATGACTTGAGATATAAAGGAGAAAGAAAACCTTTTTTATCTCTTTGCTGAGTAGGCAGCCTCACTACTGACTTCACTAATGCTGCCAAAATATGATACCACATTAACAAATGGAGAAAAGTCTGAGAAATACAATATTAGAGGGCTCTCTCTAATGGTCCTCAGTCACAGAAAAAATTTATTTTTGTACTTCTCAATTTCAGTATTGCTTTACTCAAATGGAGATTCAAGTGTCCCTATATACAATTTAGACGTAAGAGTACCAACTTGACTGCTCAATTGAAACAAAAAGTTGCCAGGTCACTTAATAGTGTAAAAATGAGCTCCCTTGTTTAGGGGATTCTTAAATAGCTCTATTATGTTACTTGTCACAGTATCAGAGACGGCATATAATCCACCCTGGTCTTTAGTTGTTGTTTTGCCTAAGTTGGTTTTGTTGTTTGGGGTTTTTTTTGTTGTTGTTTCTTTTTTTTTTTTTTTTTCAATAATACATTGTGCTTTTCAAATTCCACTTCACATTTTATTTTTGCTCATTTTTTTTCATTTTTGGCAGGTGGAAATTTTTTTCTTGCTATAAGACATTATGTATGATTACTTTAGATCTTAAAGAAAGATTGCATGATATAGAGGACAAATTCAGTATCTTTGTAATGGTACAAAAACAGGAATGGGAAAATAGATGTAGGCTAGGATTCTCTAGATTTAGAGAAACTCCATATGACTTTGCAAATTGCTTTCTATTACTTGGAAGGCTTTATATAAGCAGAACAGAAACATTTTCTAGATGTTGAACCAGAGGTCTAGATACATGTTTTTGTATGGAATCAATGTCCACCAAATGTCATCATATTATTGGAAGTCCCACCAAGGCTTTAATGAGTAATAGTTATGCTTGATTTCTGTCTCTTATACCACTGTATTTAGTCCTGCTTAAATGCACCTGTCCCTTAAAAGAAACAGCTGAAATAACAGAGTATTTGCAATGTGCTGATGCAGGTCAAATATGAGCTTGTTTTAGATTGAAAAAGAAATTGCCATAGCTCTGTTATTGTTTTAGTGTATGTGGTCATTGCTGGTTTCAGGGCTATCTTTCTCATAGTATTAAACTGAACTTTTCAGAAACCCCACATGAAAGAATTTTCTGTCTTTACATTCTCTGGATGTTCTAGCAAATCTACAGTTTCAAAAACCTCCAGAGAACTCTGCAGCCTGATAGATTTTTCAGTTATTCTGCGCATGGAATTTCCCAATGCGTGCTTCAGATGCTCCTGACAGGAGTTTGGCAGAGCCTCACAGCTGTAGGTAGTTTGTCCTGGCTTTAGGAGAGTAAATAGGAAGTAGCACCATGGAGGTTCGTGCTGCTCTGCATTTTGGCTGAACTCAGCCGTCGGTGTAAGGAGGGGAACCTTGTCCTGTCACAGTACAGATGGCTGTTCTGGAACATGTCATGGGCCCTCAGGGTGTGACCTCAGTGCAGTTTCCAGTGTAAAAACAGGTGAAACATCTTGGCACGACCTCAAATGGAACATGGACAGCAGAGACATGTACAATAAAGCTATCACAAGAATTTCTAAATGTACTATTCAATAGTAATTGTTCATCACTTTTTTTCAGAATAATGGTGCTGAGAATTTAGGTGGCTGGCATAAATTACCCAGTACGTTCAGAATCAGAAAAGCCTAGTGAAACAAGTGTACCTTTGTGTGCTGCTCTGACTAGTACGTAGTTCCTACAGGAAGGAGAAGTGATACTGTTTGTTAACTAGTATCCTAATGGCCCGTAGTAGGATGCAAAAGATGTAGTACGATACTCCAGCCTTTTGCTGGAGTTTAGTCCTTCTTTAAAAACATCTTCCCATGTCCTTCTCCCTGCCCTCACCCCCACTCAATCCCCCCCAAAATCAACCCAACTTCATGTTTTGCTGCCAGTGCTTTATAATGTCACTTGTGTTTGCCTGCAGTCCATTTAGAAATGAAAGGTTATGAAGTCCAGATTATCAATCAGGTTCAAGGTGATGAATCAGGTTTAAGATTCAGGTGGAAAACCAGTGCACAGGTGTATCAACAAAGTCCATGACTGGTGACAGGAGCAACTGTCATTGGTGAGCTAATGACAGGCTCACTGCATCTCACACAGCTCAAGCAGGACCTGAAGCATGGGCTGAGCTGAAATGGGGCTCCTGGGCCTGGGGGCAGGCTGTCTGGGGAGGCCCCAGATCTGTGTTTCTATGGAATATCTGATAGGATGAAAAGAAGAAGGAGGCAGATTCTTTTCCGTGGTGTTAAGTGACAGGACAAGAACAAACTTTAGTGTGAAGATGCTCAAACACTGAACTCATTGCCTATAGAGGAAGGAGATTCCACCTCTGGAGAAATTCAAGACCACACAGGACATGGCCCTGAGAAGCCCCTCTGAGCAGGGGGCACTGGACTAGATCTTCAGAGGTTGTGAGAGACTGGACTATTAAATGATTAATGACTCAAAACATTTGTCCATTTGTGGAGGCACCAGGGTGCTTTGCTGAGGCCAGTTGTGGGAGCTAGTCATAACAGAGGTCTCTTTCAGCCCCAACTGTTCTGATCTGTTCTTGTTAGTAACAAGCAGAATCTAATTTCCCATTTTGCAGTGGAGCATAGAGGGGTAGAAAAGATCACTTCTGGATAGGGAGAAAGGAAATGGTTTCCAGGTTACTTCTGCTAAACAGGAGAGCTCAGGCTCTGTCCAAGCAGACTTTTTTTTCCCAAGGAAAACCACAGCAGATGAGCAGGAGATCTGAGGCAGCTATGTGCTACCAAGAAGGGCATGTTCCCAGTGGCACTGATATTGCACAGAGGTTTGTGCCTCTGCTGGTGTTCTGTGTCTTACAGCTGTGCACGTGTGTGTGTGTGCACAGCACTGAGCTCTCCATCAGGCACATACCTCATGCGCAGTGCAGGAGAGAGGCAGGAAGAACAAAATGCAACAAGGGAAGTGTTGTACATGTTCAGTGGGGGGGAACACTGCCCTGCAAATGGCTTCTGTGTGCCATTGTTCAGGGCAGCCAGCTGATTCTTCATAAACTGGCAGTGTGCTGGCTGTGCTTTACCTCTGAACTGCCCTGGAAGAATATGACACTTCAGGGAGCAGAATGGCATGTTCTGACCCTCTTCTTTTAGACCCTATCATCTTTTAGACCCTCTCATTCACACACATTCATAGCTGTATGCTGTAATATGTGTCACTTGGCAGGGGGAACACCCAGCTATATGTGTGTGCTGGGTTCTGGGATCAGCTCAGCAGCTCTTCTGAATCATGTGGAATCAAAGCTAGCCAAGAACAAGAGCACCAGGCTTTTGATGATTTGGGTTGTGTTTTTTTGGTGTATTTTGTTGTTGTTGTTGTTGTTTGTTTGTTTTGTTGTTGTTTGTTTGTCTTGTTTTGTTCATAGTATCAACAAATGCAGCCTCTTGGCATTAGAGGAATTCAGATTTTGGAAATATTCCATAGGTAAGAGTTCCAAGTATTGCATTTCTTATTTTGAAGTAAAAGGGAATGGATTAACCTCTTAGATGTGCAGGTGTACTTTTTTGAAGTGCTTGTTTCTGCTTGGATTTTTTGACATATGATGTGATTTCCCCCCTTTCCCCCTCATTGCTAGTATTAACAACTGCATAGATCTTACATCTGTATCTTTATATTTAGTCATGTTAAAACCAATTTTATTTGATTGCACAACAGTTTGTATCAGTGACCTTCCTTTTCAATATTTAGTGTTTCTCCAACCTTTACCCTGCAGTCTTTATCCAATGTTATTTTATGGGTCCTCTTCCCAGTTAGTAAGAAAAAATGTTAATTAGAGTAGGACCTAGAATTGATTCTTGCATAACCCCATTAGGGCTGCTGTGGTATTAATTTGCAGGTGATTTGCTGGTTCAGTGACATTTATGATAAATGCTAAAGAGTCAAATATTTGTTCATGATAGCTAATTAAAAATACATTCCAGTGATCAAATATTTATAATAAGTGGAAGACTGTCAAGCTTCTTTTCAGAATGAGATTTTCACATTTCTAGCAAAGGGAGCATTTAAATAATAGTTTTAGGTCAACTTCTACATTAAGGTTTTATGTCAGCCTAAGAGTCACAGCCCCTTCCCTTGCTGGGAGTAAACATTTCCCATAAGAACCTGAGCAAATTTCAGTTAGAGGGAAGAGTCATTATTTAGGAGGACAGGACATGGGGATAAAGAGATGGGTCTTACAGCTTCTAGAACTTAGTGAAGCAGCTGGACACTCTGCCCTAGCCAGGGCTGCAATGTCCTTCTTGCCCTCATCTCCATCCTTTGTTGAAATACCAGGAAAAGTATTGGATGCAGGCTTAGGTTATGTCAAATCAGACTGGTACCAGAGTGAGAAAAGTAGATGTGGGGCTGTCCAAACTTATAAAACACCTTCCTTCCATTTCAGGTCTCAGTCTCCATGGTTTATTTTTTCTAGAGCACCTTCTTTACATGAGCTGCTCATCAAAATGTATTTAATTTGTGGCTGGATCATGCTGGCAAAACTTCAGAGCATTGCAGTCTGATCCTCTGTTTTCAATGACCAAACTTTCCTAACACCTTTGAAACTTCCCTGTATGTTGCATTACAGAAAATACTTTTCAGCCAATTTACAAAGAGTTAGCTTTACAAAAGCACTTCCCCAAGTAAACACAGACAAAAGAAGAGACCAAGAGTAACAGAAGAATTCATCTTCAATTTTTGCATCCTTTCAAATGAACTCTATAATCTGAGTTTTTGGTGAGCTGTGCCTATAAGTGGAAGTTGTCAGAAGGGCACAGTCTCAGAGGGTGAGCTTCAAAGCTCCTTTCTCTGCTGTACACCTGTAGATGCACCTGAATGTGCCTGTGCTTGATGCTGTCCTTGTGAATCCAGGTGAGGGATTGTAAGTGTTGTCTGTGCACTTAATGCAACTCTTGGGTATCAAATGAGCATGGATATCAATGGACATGTGTGATCAGCCCACAGCTTTGCAGAACTGCCTTCTATATACATTTCCAATGAGCAGTGTAGAGGTACACACTACATGCAGAATCATTCCTGTTTTCCTTCTCACTACTTTTCATTTTTGACACAAATCTTTTTTGTTGGGATATTGTAACTGCACTTTGATTAATATATATGTATTTGTGCAACCAAGGCAATGAATCTTATCTGGTTGCTGGCACTTTCCTGTTCTCATGAAAATCTGTTTGGAATCTCTTGTGAGATATCCTTCTAAGAAGACTGAAAAACTACGCATGTGGTACTAGGTGTGAGAAAAAACACTCTGCATTTGATGAAATCTCTTATGTATTTAATTTATAATTGCTATATACATATCTGTGCCTGTGAATATTGCTATTGTTATGTGGTAGTGGTTTTAACTGTGTTGACGTGCTGTCTGTCGTGCTGTCAGTCCCAGATAAAGGATGGAACAGTGCATTGTACTAGGCATTGTGCTAAGCCTGTCAAAAAGACTGAATCTCTTCTCTCAGAACAGACAAATAGCAGAGCTGGCAAATAAACACCAACTTAGGAAACCCTAGGAAAAGTGTAACTATCATCAGTATTCAGTACAATAACTTATTCCTGCACTTGCACTTCAAAATATTCATGATGTTCTAAGATTTTCTTTTGCATTTCAGGATTAGGGAGCCAAGCGTAAGATGGTTGTGATTTCTGCATCTATAACAAAGCCTTGCTGGATAGCATTGGAGAAATAACCATGTCTAGCTCTTCCATGTTTTAAAAGGTTCACATGGCAGAAGACCTCTTCCTCCTCAGAGAAATTTCTTCCACTGTTTTGTGATATCCTGGTGGATGAAGGAGTGTGTAATCACAGAAAGCAAAGTATCAGTTTGGATGGCTCTTTGACCAGGATGTAGTGAGAGCTTTGAAAAGGCGGCTTTCATCTACTTTCATCATTTTTTTGAATAAGGAAAAGAAGGAAGCAAATGTCATGGAAACATAAATATGCTGCTTCAGTTATGCACTGCAAAGAATGCTTTTACCCAGTTATACCACAACAGTTACTATGATATGCTCTAACAATGTTTTAGTTCAAACTGCAAAACTCTTTCTCTAGATAAGGTGCAAATATTGCATATATTTTCCCCTTCTTTTGTATTTTTTCTTATTTAATTGATAAATAATAGTAAAGGATCTGAAAGTGGTAACTGAGATAACTCCTAAATAAATGCAAATGAGATAATACAAATATTGGAGGTCAGCTCCTCTTTTCTCTTCTACAATATGAAGTCATTCTACTACCTGAGAACTATTTTTCTTTCTCTAGTGCAGTAGTAAGCATTGTTTTCATTTTGTGTTACTCCTCAGCAGTGTTTTTGAAATAAGCCACTTTAAATATGAAGAGAGTGTTGGTACAGCTACTAGGGATATTCTTAGTGTTTGCTTTGTGGACAGGTAGGCTACGCTTTTTGTATCTCAGTTATCCTCTGCGTTTTCATTTGTGGTTTAATTTTGCAAGCAAGTAGAATACAGAAATATTCAAGACTTCTGCTCTTGAATGGTGGTGGAAGGAGTAAAGTATTGTATAATTCTGTGTACTTGTGCTAATGACAGACACATTGAGCTGGCAAATTGCACTAAGACTTGCAAAATAAGGAAGACATTTTAAAAACAAAGGTTTGTTGTTGTTGTGTTGTTGTTGGAGGATATAAATTTTCAATTTGCCAACATAGATGGTGTCAATTTAGTTTTTATTACATTAGACCCAGTGGCAGAAAACTAAAAAATCTGTCTTGTGTCTGATTTGATCCAGCTCCATGAGTTACACAGCAATATTGATTAAAGGGAAAATACAGAGAGAGGCTTAGGGCAAATTTACATTTCCCTGGTCATAATCACTCTGTGACACAAAGAGGCAAGTTTGTGCAGCCCAAAAATTGTTCAGTATTCATTGCTTTTCAAGACTGTAAAGTGTAAAGTGTTGGGTTTACTCTGATTTTCAAAGCACTGCAGATGTGTCACAGCAGTTGGGAGTCAGCTAACCATAGCCAAGTACAGCACAGCTTTGTGCAGATGAGGTTTGTGGTAGCTGTGGAGATTCAAGGAGCTGCACACCCTTTGCCCTGTTCTGTGAGGAGGGATAAAGGCTGTTGTGGGGCCTCTGTGCATGCATAAATCGTATGATGTGTCAGGAATTCCTCCCGTGGTTGCCTACCGTGACTTTTAGATAATATACCCCTAGATCAGGCTTGAAATAATCAGGCCTAAGCATCTTGAACAATCTTGATAGGTTTTGCTTAAGGATTCTTTATTAATTGCTGAGATATTTATTGTAGCTTAGAATAAGGCAGGAAGAATTTGAGTTCGTTTTATAGCTTTACTACTCAGTAGAGTGTGATGAAATTATCTCCATATTGTGTTATTCTCAGAGTAGATTTCAGGTCTCCACCTGAGAAACAGGGAGCATGACAGGTGATGTTAGGGCTGCACATTTGGCTTGCAATTTAGGGCTGGCAAGAGAAGGATTATGCCATCTTGAGAAGTGCTTAGCATCTCCAGCAAGACATTGGATAAACTCCAGTGAAGGTCGCTGGAGAATTGATGCTGCTGAGCACCGCAGCAGAATTGCCCTTTGCGTGTGATCTGGTTTGCATCCAATACAAACCTCATCTTATCCTAGCTGTGGACACTTCTGAATAGGATTTTTTTAATTATATGGAAAAAATTATCTGAGCCCACAAACTCTCAAAACCAATTCTAGCATATGAAGGGCAGATTTTTTGCTACAGTTGAGAAAGCAGCAGAGGTGGCTTTTAGTGACAAGCAATGTGTAGACAATTTTAGTAATGTCCAGTCTCAGTTTAGTATGAAGATTTGCATGCAGGAGTCTGAGTTGCTATTTTTTCATTCTGCCATATGTTAGTTTGAACATTTTATTCTTTTTTCCATTTTGCTGTGATGAATTTCATTGCTTATTTCATTAGCGGCAATAACTTTTTTCATGTTGAAAATTGAACTGGAAGACTGCAGTAGGCAGGCTTGAGAGAACTGATGGAAAGAGTAGCCACTGTAAATTGTGAAATGCACATCTGGAAGAAACTCCCAAAAATTTAGTATTTATAGCAAAAATTTAATATTTATAGCAGAATAGACTTCTTGGTATGTGGCATTCTTTGTTTAGTGTGATATTGCCATTGCCTCAGTACCCTGACGTGATGTTGTAGGACACTGTGATTGTGAGGATATTTTCTGTCAGCTGAGATGTGTGAGATCTTAACCTCTAGTGATCAGAACTTGTCTCATGGTGTTTTTCACATGAAAAGCGATCATACCAATTCCAGCTGGGCCCAATCTGCTTACCCACATCATCCTGCTAATTGAATTGTGCATGTTCTTCATTGCTTTCTGCTATAAAATTTTTGGTAAATGCTGGGATTTTGTTGGTGAACAATACAAGCTCTGGAGAGTTGGTTGTAATTGAAATAGAGCAGAACAGAAAGTAGTGCCTAATCATTACATAGCCACAACTACTGTTGTAATTTGAATGTTGCTATGCTGGCTACTAAAAAGAACACCAAAAAAATAGAGCAAGAAAGAAGAACAGAGGGGTTGTGTTGCACATCAAACCTATAAAAGTACTTTTTCTTATATCTCTTATCTTCTGAAAAGTTATAGGGTACAAAAGAAGTTTCAGCCCAGCATTCCAGAACTTCATTATTTCTGGAGAGATGCTGAGCTCAACAGGGTGAGCAAAAGGCACTTAGGTAATAAATCAGAAATAAAATTTAGCCACAGCTTATTTATTTATTTATTTATTCATTTATTTATTTATTTAATGCTAATATTATCAGTGGGTGGTATTGGCATAAATACAGGGCAAGGAAAAGTTTGCAGTGTAAACTGATTTGAAAAGGGTTTTTTCAAAGTGGTGATACATAGTAGTATAATTAATGGTAACACAGAGGAGGAACCTACTCCTTTGGAAGTTTAGGGCTTTATAAAGTTGCTAATTCTAAAAGAAAACAACAAAACAACCCTTTCAAAAATCCATGTACCATTTCTACAACAGGATAACATGTGGGTGACTCTGGAAAATAACCATTTTGTTTGTAGACTAGATTCCAGAGTTGCTGGGTTTATACTGAAAGGGATAAATTAGTTAATGGAACTGTTTTCATGTCCTTTCTGGATTCCATTAAAAGCCTGTGTTTTACAGCTATCCAGCTATCTCACTATGATCTTTGATTTGTTTTTTTTTTGTTTGGTCTACTGAGCGCATTCAATGTTTCTGCAAGAGACATAAAAATTTTATTTACGTGTGGGTATTTCTGTGGCATTAACTTTTCCTTTTCAGTGAGCAGTCCATGAGTGTAGGAGTTTTTAATAGAGTTGATCTGCAGCAGAAAGAAGATGATTAGTACCAGCAGGCAAGTGGTGCACAGGATTGTTATGTGCAGCATACCCACCCACTGTACTCTGTTTCTTGAGGATTATGAATATATTTTAATTCCCAGTCTGTGGAACTGGACAGCTTTTAGATGGAGATGGATTCTCCCCCAGCTGGTGCACAGAAGAGTATGTTTCTCGTCGGATGTTTCTACCAGAGCACAGTCTCGGAAGGAGATGGTGTTGGTTATCACTGTCCTGCCTTGGGGCCTACAGTTTACCTGGGGAACACAAAAACTGTGAACAGCTGCAAGTGGGGTGTTATATGTTAACATATTGTCTCATTTGTGTGCCTCTCTCCTGCTGTTTTCTTGATGATCAGTATTGAGTGTTGCCAGTGGGATGGTGGCAGTTGTTTTCCACTGCTGCTGCTTCTCCATAACGAAGTTTCTGCTATCAGCAGATACAAGATTTTTGCTGGATACACTAGCTGGCTTCAATCTCAGTGCATCCTGCTCTGAAAGCAGTTTCCTTTCTACGCTCTTGGGCTAGATAGCAGATGAGAGGACACCAAAGAATCTCACTCGTATGGTGGTGCTGACCTGTGTTTGTGTGTTTCTGTTTTTGGGCTAGTATGATTTGTTTCTCTTTAGAATTTTGTAGTGCAAGCAGTTTTAAATGACATTTATTTGAATATGATCTGAAAACAGAACAAACACAGTGACTAGAGCTATGTGTGAGTTTGTCCCTAGTGTACGCTTAGGGAAGTGTGACTGCAGTGCACTGCAAGCTTGAAGCCTGAGGATGGGACACAGAGAAAGGTGTGCTCGTAGATGCCCACAGATCTCAGTGACACTGGTTTGTGTAGCTGTCCTACCACGAAGTCTAAGACTAAGGCTTTTTTAAAATGCCTTGGCCCCACCAGGGTTAATATCAAACGGGGGAGCTGGGTTTCACTGCTTGTCTCAGCTTTCCCATCTGCAAGTTACCACTTGGGATGCCCGTTTTCTTACCACTGTTGTCATGTATTAAACATTCATAATGCACTAGTCTTAAAATGTGTTGAATAAAAAAGGTAACAGACTGATTAAACTAAAACCTTATTTGTATGCCACTGCTGTTTCATTTGTGGGCTATGGCATCTTTCCTCTGTATTTAGTATCTCAAAAATTACAAGAAATTAATTCCTTTATAGTTGCATTTGATTTGCTCTCTTTTAAAATTAATGATATACAAATTATAAACATCTTTAGTATACCTTTAGAAAAATTCAGTGCATGTCCTTTTGTTGTAATTGCAGCAATCACTGAAGAGGAGAGGAAGCAAAGACCTACCAAAATCAGAAAAAAAGTCACAGCAGACACCAACAGAGGTATGTAACTGTAGCCTTGATTCCTATGTGGAGACTTCAGGAAACTATGGAAATGGGGTACATGGTTTACATATTTGCACTTGGCTTGCTTTTTGCTTTGCCCTTTGTTTTCCGGTATGCTGTGAAATGGAAGAGCTCTTTCCCCAGATCTGCAGTCAGACACCACTAATCTCAAGGACTCCCTAAACAAACTTGGTGCTGCAACAGAACACACCAGCTTTCACCTACTCTGTATTTTAGGCAAAGTAAATGGCAGCAGCAGTGAAACAAGATTTAGAGGCTCTATTTGTGCTGACTTCAGGATTTTTGAGCACTGTAAAGTCTGATGATTTTGCAAGCATAGAAAATATAAGATTTTTTACAAGCCCCCCTTTTCCCATCCCCAAGGTACTTTTGGGGACTGTGCAAATTGTAGTCACAAGTAAAATAGTATTTTCGCCTCTTTTTAATTTATTGATCAGTTAAGAAATATTGCAGGAAAATATCTTAGTGTCTAAAGCCATGTACCTGTGATAATCTTGTAAGTTAAGACAATCCCACTGGAGGTCTCCTGTTTGATTTCAAATTTCTTCAAATACTGCTTTTTTTTTCCTAAGGATGACAATGAAGACCTAAAATGCCAGCTACAGTTTGTCAAAGAAGAAGCAGCCTTGATGAGGAAGAAAATGGCTAAAATTGATAAAGAGAAAGACAGATTTGAGCATGAGCTGCAAAAATACAGATCATTTTATGGGGATTTGGACAGTCCCTTGCCAAAAGGTGAAGCAGGTGGGCCACCTACCACAAGAGAAGCTGAACTCAAGCTTCGATTGAGACTTGTGGAGGAGGAAGCTAACATTCTTGGGAGGAAAATAGTGGAACTAGAAGTAGAAAATAGAGGACTGAAAGCAGAGCTTGATGATTTAAGAGGAGATGATTTCTCAGGGACCACTAACCCACTCCTGGGAGAGCAGAATGAATCCCTGTCAGAATTACGACAGCATTTGCAGCTAGTAGAAGATGAAACAGAATTGCTGAGGAGAAATGTAGCTGATTTAGAAGAACAAAACAAACGCATAACAGCTGAGCTGAACAAATACAAGTACAAGTCTGGGGCCCATGAGAGCTCTAGGCACCATGACAATGCCAAGACAGAAGCATTACAGGAGGAGCTAAAAGCTGCACGTATGCAGATCAACGAGCTGAGTGGCAAAGTCATGCAGCTCCAGTATGAGAACAGAGTCCTGATGTCCAACATGCAGCGCTACGACTTGGCCTCTCACCTGGGGATCCGTGGCAGCCCCAGAGACAGCGATGCGGAAAGCGATGCGGGAAAAAAGGAGAGCGATGATGATTCCCGCCCCCCTCACCGCAAAAGGGAAGGTCCCATCGGTGGGGAAAGCGACTCCGAAGAGGTGCGCAACATTCGGTGCCTGACGCCCACCAGATCTTTTTATCCAACGCCGTCGGGGTGGCAGAAAAGCTTCACTGACAGGCAGCAGATGAAAGACATTCGCTCCGAAGCCGAGCGGCTGGGCAAGACAATAGACCGCCTCATTTCCGACACGAGCACCATCATCACAGAGGCAAGAATTTATGTGGCCAACGGGGACCTCTTTGGGCTGATGGATGAGGAGGACGATGGCAGCAGGATACGTGAGCACGAGCTCCTGTACCGCATCAACGCGCAGATGAAGGCCTTCAGGAAGGAGCTCCAGGCTTTCATCGACAGACTGGAAGTTCCAAAGTCTTCGGACGATCGAAGTGCAGATGAACCTTTGTCAGTGAGTCAGGTAGACTTTTACTTATTACGGCCTACAGGTAAAAAGGCTCTGCCAAGCAAATTAAACCTCAAATTTGATCTATGGCACAAAAAGAAAATTCTTTATTCTAGGCAGTGAACAAAAATCACTGTTTGTTATATTACTTGAAATTCTCATTTGGCCATATGAAAACATACTCTACCAATAGAGTTTTTTGTGAACAGTAAATAAATCTGGTCTCCTGAAAATTAAAATTATGCTCTAGGAGACAGAACATTTTACTCCTTTTTGGCTTTGCAATTGCATTTGACAGAGTTGGGCCTTCATTGCCACTAAAGGCAGTGCAAACGGTATTTTTGGTACATATGAACATGATTGTTTTCTTAGTGGATGGGTTCCTATTAAATAGATAAAAGGGAAATTTTATTAATTTTAAGCAGGAGGAAATACTAAATTTCAAAAACTGTAGAGCGTATGGCAAACCACAGATTAAAAGAAACCATGCAAATCTACTTTATGGAGTCACAGAGCCACACATTAATGTGAATATTGTAATTGCTGTAATAGATTGCATCTTGTTGAAGACCTGTTAATCACTGCTTGCATGCAGCAGTAACAAGCATCTTTGTTGTGGTTTGTTTTTGTGCAGAATTGTTTCAGAGAGGTTTTGGGGAGCAAACTCCTCGCTGACTCAAGATCTTTTGCCATGAAAAATGAAAATTACCTACCCTTATCTTATCATGCAATCCTATAGTTGGCATATCTTGTTATTGCTAATGAAGTTATCCAATGTTTTGTAAGTCTCTTGCTGTGTTAATTTACTTTATGCTGTCTTGCTAGTTTACAGTCGAAGTAGTTGCCAGGTGAAGCTGAAAGCTATTCTTATTCCTATGCTGACTAATTAGTCTTTTGTTTCCTTGTATCAGAAAGTCACAGACGCAGTGAGTTTAAAGCTAATCAATTACTCTACATGTATTGCATGAAATCAAACAGAGACGGCATTTAGCATGCTCACTTTCTGATCTAGCAGTAGTTCTGAGCTTGTAGAGCTCCCATTGGCTTAAAGGCAGAGCACTGCATGGACCTACACAAATTTAAAACAAACTAATTAGTATTTTCTCTAAACAAATAATAAAATTGAACATTTGACAATTGGACATTTCTGGGCTTGACCATGCAGAACTCCTACTGAAGTAAATGGGAGATGGGCACTTGGTCCCTCCACAAGCATATTCTGATTCACTATTTATTTTGTTGAAACTTTGGACTGCTATTCCATTAATTGACTGTTCTCTTTGTATTTACTTTCCCAGATGTTCCAGCCTATCATTTTACTTATTCTCATCCTTGTATTATTTTCATCCCTTTCATACACAACAATATTTAAACTTGTCTTCCTTTTTACACTGTTTTTTGTACTGTAAGTCATTCATCATTTACTGTTCATTGTAGTGTTATTTTCAGTTTGTTTATTTTGTCCACCCTCCAAGATAAGAAGTGCAAGAGACATAGTTTCTGTAATAGCCACTGCTGTAAAAACACTGAAGACTACTTGTTTGCCAAAACCAAAGCCAAACCAAAAGAACTGCAAAAAAACATACCAAAAAGTCACCCAGTTCGATAGGAAACCTGCCCACCGTGGTATTCCAGGTAAGCAAGCAGAAAATGGAGCTTTTTACTTTGTCTGGTTTTATAATTTTTGAATAAAAATTTCCTGAGGACTGGAACCAATTTAATATTCCTTAATTTGCACCAAATCAGAAACAAGCCAGAAAAATGCAGAGTGGGCGTGAGGACTCTGTTACTTTTCGCTTCCCACTCCTAGAAAAAGAATTTGTATTCTAGCCACATATGAATAGTAAAGCCACATTGTGTGTGTATTCTGCAGTTCTATATCAGAGCTTGTATATATATTTTGCATAATAGTGATGATAATGTTTTGCAACACTGTATTATGTGCATTAGGCCCAGTCAAAATAGTTGATGTATAGAGCACTATATCTGGAATGGTGGCCAGAAGCCGGAGCTCAAGAATGAGAATGCATGAGTAGCTTGAGAATGAGAAGCATGAGGAGAAGGCATCAGAGTAGCTGAAGAGTCTTCTGAGAAATATGGGCTGGCTGCATTCTCTCTGTGCTCTATAAAAATGGCCATGCTACAGTTTAACTTGAACTGATTGATGTTGAAGTGATGATTGATTGAACTGATGATGATTGGGAGTGGTGTGAGTCACCTTGGCTGGTGTCAGGTTTGTCAGGTAACACTTCCCAGTCTGTGGCCACCAGGGCTCTATGTTCTCTCCCCAGATTTCNNNCCTGTCTAATGGTGCCATTGGTAGCCAGTGCCTGTAGTGAGGGAAGCTTCTGTACATGGGTGTGCATCAGTAGTCACTGAATATTCCTTTCTTGCCTGGGACAGGCTGAAGTAAGAGTACATTTCTTTCTTTCACACTTACATAGCAGTTCCCACAACCAGTAGATCTCCCACCATGAAAACCTCATCTGAAATGCCCAATGGAGTTCACTTTTCTGTTTCATTCAACCCATGCTAAAACCACTGAGTCCCACAAATGTGAATTCTCAAAAGGTGAACAAGTGTGTGTATTAATGACACATCTTTTTCTGCAGTTTCCATGTTGAATAATGTAGTAGTAAAGAGTGGTAATAAATAAAGCAGCTGCCTTTCTAGCTAGTGGTAAGGATTTCCTTTGATTTATCATGTTAGCTCTCTGTTCACTTAATTCATTCCCCAGTGAGAACAATTAATCTCCATGCCTAGGTTATGCTCTTCTACCTGAAATAGTTGAGACACCATTTTGAGGGAAAATCCTCAGAGAGTGGTAAGAGATGGGGCAATAAAACTTTTGTTATGTGAATGAAAAAAAATAGCAAAAATATTCATTATTAAAAAAAGAGTATTTTTTCTTTGTCTAGCTTTCCCTCAGTGTGCTCTGCAGGTGCAGTAACCCTGATCAGCTAAATCACTCAACTCCTTGATTTAATCCAAATACTTATTCCTACTGGATGGTGTTGTCATCATTATCTATTTTATACTTAGTGAGATTTCTAAAGGAAATTATATTCAATATATGTGAGATTAATAGATAGCTTTGACCGGTTTCCCAGTTAAGGATAAAGTCAGGCCTGAAGTAATTCTGAGGAGATTCTAAGATGCTCTAATTTATGCAGTTACCTAAAATAAGTTCCACATATTAAAAACTATTATGGCAAGATATGATCAAGCCATAATTCACAGTGAATTTCTGTAACTGGAAAAGGCCTTTTGTTTTTCAGCAGCTGCTGGAAGTATTAGGGTTTTTGTCCCCCTGGATTAGCGGTTTGGACATTAAAAATACAACAATTTGAGGTTTAAACTTGTCATACCAAATCTTAACACAAGACCAACTTTTTCAGTTTCCTTCTGCTTTAGTATCTCATGTGGAGGAAAAACCAATCATTTGTATTTTCTTAAATGTTACTGACTCAATTTCCCTAAGAGAGAAAAAGTCATATGTAATCTAAGATCTGAAGTTCTGGGCTTCTTTAACCCACACTTGCTTGTATATGGGTTGTATGTAATAAAAATGAGTAGAGAAGGTTTGATTTACAGAGAGTGTATCAGTAATAGTAATACCCTAACATAGTAATACACTGAATTCATACATTGAATAAATCTTGGAAAATAATTGGGAAAGATTTGTTTCTTTCTCAAAAATCAGAAAATGTAAGAATTAATTACTGAGATGAGAGGTGGGGATAATCTCTGCACAGCACTGGTAATTACATCCCCATTGATTTATCACTGTATTTTTTCTTGCATAAAAGCTGGAGCTTTCCATCAGGCATCAACAAAGCAAAATCAAAGCTGAGACCTTTTGGGACATTTAGGGAGCTATTGCACAAGCAGGAGTCTGAAATTAAAGCACACTAAAGCATACAAAATTATTTTAGAAGCTCCACACAGTCTTTGAATCTCTCATGAGCAAGGAGAATGGCGAGGAGCCTCACAGAGAAATCACAGTGAGAAATGAGATGTGTATTTCTTGTCCTTTTGCATTCAGGTTGAAGGGAGTGATTTGAGCTGCTGATCTGTTTCATGCCAGATATTGCACAATTTTAAAAGATGCTGAGAAAGCTAATAGAATGAGTATGGCCATTTATCCATAGCCAGAAGATAAGATCTAGCCAAAGAAATGTGTTCTATGTCTTGCTAAATTGAAATAACTTGATATTACGAAATGCAGTAATCATACTTGCCAAGAAAGAAAACAGATTCTCCCCACTCAGTAACTGGCCTGGTGGGTGAAGACCATCTCACAGGTGAGTGAGCAAATGCAGCTGAACACATCAGCATCCTCTAGCAGGAGTGCATTGGAGTCAGGCAGGGCAGAGACACAGAGAGCACGGCTGATTCACTCATTCTGCCAGCTGCACAGCTCGGAGTTCTGAAGACAAACAGTAAGAAGAATACAGGTTTTGTTTGCATGTGACAAGGAGCTGGATATGCCAGGTTACCTATCAGTTGAAATCTCATTTAGCAGATTTACAGCTCCCATTTTGGAATATTCTGGTGAAGTATTAGTGTTCCAGGGGAAAAAAGCCATTGAATTTGAACCGTGAAATTACCTTCATTTAGCACTTCCCTGATATATTAAATTTCTGTTTCCTATGTTCCCAGGGGATTTATTCTGTATTCTTTTGAAAGGAAAAGATCTTCCTTCTGTAGATCTAATTATGATATTTTTTTTCACTTGTGGAAATTGGCACTATCTCCAGTGAATTTTTATGTAATTTAGGGAATAGGTGCATTTTTTCTTTTAATGCTACCAGAAAAATTCAATTAAATTAGTTTCCTGTTTAGAGCTGGCTCTGAATGCCCTGACAAAATCCCTGTGCAGATATTCTCTCTTACTGCTACTGAAAAACTCCCATTGTGTTAGAATGACCATTTTCTCCAGGCTCGAAAATACTTCTTTCAACCAAAAATATCCATGCCTGAAGCTCCAGTTGAGAGATAGAATAAGTGTCTGCTGACACATGTCACCAGTGATTCAGAATCAAAACTAGAAGAGAGCAGGTGCTATAGTGCAGAAATATGCCTGGCAGTCGGAAAATAGAAAATTGCCAAAAACATGGCTGTCTAGATATGTGTTATAAAAAGAGATGAACTGCACATGAACTTCAGGAGTTGTTTACGAAAACAAGCAGAGCTTCAGGGTATTACATGTCCTTCTCCTTAGTCACCCCAGAATCTGATAGGTGAGTAGGAGACTTCTAAAGGCATCAGTATCAGGGACGTAGTTCCCATTGGCTTACATTTCTGTCTCTGATTTAATGTCAGGGGAAGTGATATTCAAATCCAACTTTTGCCATTACACATGCAGTTGCCTATGGGGAAAATTACGGTGGCTCTATTTAAAGTAAACATCTAAAGTATCTGCTACCGATTTCCAATGTAACCTTGGAGCAGCGACATGACATAACACTTCACTGGCTCTGCCTCTCCACTGAGTTATATCCTATTGCAGAAGCACACAACAGTAAGAGGAGACAGTTTGTACTCCCTTCTGCCTGTTTCCTGTTGTATATAGCCCCTCCTGAGGTGTATATACCAGGATTATCAAGGTGTACATCATTCAGGAATCTAATGGTGAGATTGGGTCGATTGCAGTGGCAGCAGTGCTCTTCTTCCTTCTTGTCACTAGCTTTTGTTGCCATAGCAGAATGGGTGTGCCATAACCAATCTGGGGCAGCACAGCCAAAGATGCCCTGAAGTAGTCTTCAGTAGATTTTATTAGCCATTGCCTTGAGTATATGATCAGATTATAGCTCATGCTGAAACTCATGCTGCTTTGTCTCCAGTCTTGCATGATGAAGGGAAATTTAGCAGAGGTCTTGTTTAAAATGCCCTTGTACCTTTTTTTTTTGTCGAGGTGATGACTTTTGACTTAAGCAGTGATGGTACCAGATATGGACAAAATATACTTTTCCTGTGGAAGCAATATGTTGGATGTAATTAGCCTACAGTAGTCTTCCTGGTTATTTTATCTGTGCCAGATACCAAGAAGCCAAATTTGCTGCTTTCTCTGCTGATGCTGGAGGAGGGACAGTAGGGACAGTCCCTGTTGAATAATTTCTCGTCCTCAAAAGCAGAATTCTCTACTGCTACACTTAAGGGTATATAGAACAATGATCCCATGTTTTTACAATTCTCTTTATGTTTTCTTTGTCTCACCTTTTCCATATAAGGATGAATTTAATATGTTCCTTTGACCTATGAGGTGTGTCCAGTGCTTGTCTCCTAATGAACCCCTGAGTCTCACACATTTCTAATTCCTCACACTGACAGAAATGTAGGCTTCTGCCTCACTGAGAATTCAAGCCTGGGATTTAGCCCATTGTTTTATTTATTTTTACTGTTTTTACTTCAAAGAGTGCACGTAGCAAGACAAGAGGCATGGAGTTAGCAATATTAAAGACACGAGAATAATAGCCTCTGTTGATGGATAAGAGTAAAAAAACATGTCTGAAGAGTCTGCCTCCGTGTGCAGTAGTGCAGCTGTGCTGGCTTCAGGGAGGAGGCAGTGCAGTGATGCCTGGCCTCCAGCTGTGGGCTCAGCTCTGCTCCCAAGCACTCCGGCTTCACTCCCAGCCATGACAGCTGGCACTTGAGACCTAACCTCGCAAAAGAAAGTCATATTGTTTCTTTAGATTTAAATCCTCAGAGTTTAAAGTCTGGGGATTTTCTTCAGAAACATTCAGTTGTGTACTTGGGGTATATTTGTTGAATTTTTAGACCATCTTTACAATTTTCACAAAAAGCCTAAGTCCCATTATTTAAGTTACATGTGAGCAGAATAAGCACCCAATTAATGTACTCGCTGAGACTTACGGCTAGACCATATAAGGAGAAAAAATGTGTTTTCCCTGAAACCTGGTTTGGTATTTACTATTAAATTCACCCAGGGTTAATATTTTATACTGGATTTTATAATGGATTTTGTCAGATAAAAACTTGCTGTTCTAACGAGGAGAGTGCTGACTAAGCAAAGGATGTGTGAATCCTCATATCATGCCTTTTTTCTCACTGATCCTCTTGTAATCAGCTGCACTGCCCCAAAAAATATGTTCCTGCTTAGGGCATTCCAAGACATCTGTCTGACAGCACCATTTGTCCAGTTTTGTGCTGCCTCAATCAAGTATTTTGTGGCCCTTACCCAGGCACACATGGGGCAAAATGTTCCCTGAAAGGTGAATTTGCTGCCGGTGTCAGCTGCTGTGTGCAGACACCGCCAATCACCCGTGCCCAGCGGGGCGGTGTGCGTGAGGCTTCCCCCGGGGGTCTCTCTGGGGCTGCCAAGAAATGGGAGCAGTCTAACCCAGGGGGCAGCAGGGGAGTTACCGTGGTGGTCAGAGACCTGAGGAGCGAGCTGGCCTCCTCCTGCCTGCAGCTCAGCAGGGGGAGCAGCTGAATTTTGCTGCTCTGGCTTCAGGGTCTCCTGCGGACTTTCGCTTGCTGGATTGCTTTTGTCACGCTCCCTTCCCTCATCCCATGCCAACACTTGCTGTGGACGCTCCTAGGGATTTATATCCAGCCCAAGGTGTTTTTGGACCTTCTTTACCAGCCTTGTGCCAGAGATGATTTTCCCTGTTCAAGGGAGATTCTTCATCCAATTTCAAGTGTTTTGCTTTGCTGAGATACAAAGTGAATTAACAGACTCTAGAATCTGATCCAGAAACACTATAAAGTATCAGGAATATTTGGGTGTATCCCAAAGAAACTGTTACTGCCATTCCCAGAATGCAAGACAGTAGGATTACACAGTGCCCAATAATTCTGCATTTCATAACTGAGAGCATATTTAGAATACAGAAAGGGATTTTAGGGAGGAGTGGTTTGCTTTTAGCTCTTTAGGATAGCTGTTAACCAGCAAAACCACTGCTTTAAACAAAACTCCTTTTACAAAGCAGTTAAGGAGGATCAAGTTGCAAATCTCAAAATGATCATACTCAAAAATATAACCCTGAAAACGAGGTCTGGAAGACAGCAAAAATCTTCCTTTACAGCATAGACAACAATAAAAGAAACCTAAAATTGCCTGTTGTCACAGCTTTGATATTAACACTAGCTGCTTCGTCAAGCTTTAAAGACTGGACTGTACTATAAAACCTAAAAATGTCCCAGAGTTGGAGTTGTTTACACAAAATATGAGGAGATATAAAGTTACAAAGCTGGGGGTTGGAAGAGATGGCTTTAAAACCATCCTCCGTGCACTGACGTCACGTGGAAGCCAGCTGCGGGGATGATGCTGAACGGAACTGTTTTCCAGTTTGCAAAAGTTGAGCATTTATTCAAAGACAGTTGCAAATGCTGCCCCAGTTGAAAGGTTGTGTCTTGCTTAGCTTTCTTTCTTCTTTTAAAGATCAAGATTCACAGAACAGGATCCCTGCTAGCTGTGTGTTTCATTGCTTTCTCTGCTGCCTGGAAATGGACTGAAAAACTCCTAAAGGATTTTTTATTCCATGAAAGGTATGGTTGCTCTTTATTTCAGATCAATGTTTTTGAACAGTTAAGATTAAAAAAGAAGGCAAATTTCTGATGTGGCAAACCATTATTTAAACATCTCTCTTAATGTTATTTATATGTAATGTGAAGTTCATATATGTTATGTATGTTCTTTATTCTTAAAGTTCAGTTAGTTCTTTTAGTGCAGGCAGAGATATATTAACAGAACAGGGATGACAGCATTGTGTGCACTTGAATTCTTTCTTTCTTTCTTTCTTTCTTTCTTTCTTTCTTTCTTTCTTTCTTTCTTTCTTTCTTTCTTTCTTTCTTTCTTTCTTTCTTTCTTTCTTTCTTTCTTTCTTTCTTTCTTTCTTTCTTTCTTTCTTTCTTTCTTTCTTTCTTTCTTTCTTTCTTTCTTTCTTTCTTTCTTTCTTTCTTTCTTTCTTTCTTTCTTTCTTTCTTTCTTTCTTTCTTTCTTTCTTTCTTTCTTTCTCTATTTTCTTTCTCCTTTTTCTATTTTCTTTTCCCCCTTTTTTCCTTTCTCTTTCTTTCACTCTCTCATTTCTCCCTCTTTTCTATCCCTTCTCTCACTCAACTGTACTTTCTTTTAATGTATAAAGTGCATGTTATCATGACACATGGCACACATTTATAATTGAACAAATACATACGTTTACAATTTTCTTAGTCATCCAAAATACAGCACTTATTTGGAAATATAATTTGATTGCATTTTTTTTCTGTAAAAACAAGGGAAGATTTATGTAGCTGAATGATTATGCACATCCAATCTGATAAAACTGGTGAAAAAAAACATCTCAGCTGATGTCAAGCTGATTATTTTCAGAAGTTGCTAGAGGTTGTTTGCAAATTATCTTGTATTTTTAATATCTGGCTACAAAGAGTAAGATATGGGAGAATAATGACTAACATCAAATAGTGGCTTAAAACATTTTTTGCTTGAGAGGAGGAAGGGTTAAAGGAAAAGTTAAAGCAAAATGCAGCTGATGCAGACAAAATTGATTATTTGCTTAATTTGATTGCTGTAATGAGCTTCTGACCTTGTCTAGGACATGGAGAAATTGCCAATACTGCAAGAGCACAGATATTGTTCTGATCCACAGAGCAAATGATAATGTGACATTTTACATGCCTTGGGTTGCTTTAACAATGTGAAATACCCATGGGGAAATCTCAGTGCACTATACACACAGAGGGTATATTACCAGGACTGCACATTGTTCTCCACCAAAATAACCCCAAACAAACCCAAAGGAAACACCAAGTAAAAGAGAAAGTGGGGGAAAGAGAAGTAGAAATGGGAGTCAAAGTTTCTGATGAACTGATCCACTGTACAGTAGCAGCAAAGCTGTATAGTCATCCAGCTGCTAATATCAATAAACATGAGTTTTCTTCTCAGAATTTATGTCAAGAGGAAATCAGAGAAGCCTAAGAAACAATACACGCCTTTTGTGGATCTTAGAGCTACAAGTGACCATCTGTAACTTCTGTAACTATCCTCTTTCAAGACTTGATTTCCTTCTGACTCTCTTCAGTCTTTTTTTATAATCAAAGTTCCAGATGAAACAATTTGAAAATTGTTAAGATGAATGCCAACTTAGCAATAGTAGTTTCCAGCACTAAGGAAACACCAGAGGCCTTTTCAGTGCTATATTCATACTTGAAAAGAGTACATATTATATGTGTTCTTATGTGTGTAAAAACAAATATGCTACACAGTGTTGACCTTTCTAGTAATATGTGGCTGACTAAAGCATGGTCATTATTACTAATAGTGCACTAGCAAAATCACCATTTGTGCAAGTTGTTGACAGATTATGTCTGCCTGTCTTGTTCATGACTGCACAGCATTTACAAATGGGGGTTTTTCTTTTTTTTTTTTTTCTGACATGTATTTGTATAAGGATTATAGTGGAGCAGGGAGTTGACTTTTGTTTATTTCTCAGAGGTGTCCTGAAAGTTTCTAAAGATATGAATGTAGCAGAAAAAAATTCAAATGGCTGCGCTAAAAATTGCAAGCTTTGAATTAGGAAGGTGAGAAAGTACTGCAATATTCTTAAAGTTCATTAGCAATAGATGTTTGGATTGCAATAGATCTTAAGTGTTATCGAATTTTTTTGCAAGTTGTTTTTGGTCAACGCTTACTGGAGTCTGGCACAAAGCTGAAACACTGACCTGGAGACGTGCAGTCTCTGTAGCCTGGCTGCATTCCCTAAGAGGTCATGAGCAAACCAATACTTGGCTTCATTTTTGATGAGAATTCTGTGCTGTCTTTCAGCAGCTCCTACTTTCAAGGTGGTTCATGGTTTTATGAAGTTGCTCTATATGTTTTTAGGCAGGGGAAAGAAGAAGGGTTTGGAATCTGTTTCTAGGTAGTTGAGGGACAGATTGTCATTTCAGAGCTCCAAGGCAGGCACTTGGGGCAAGCTGTTCTGCAAGCCCTGAGTTAGGGCTGGGCCTGTGATGGCTTGGGAGATCCTGTGGGAGGACTTCCTATGACCCAAAGACCTAAGTAACCTGTTGGGTTTCATCTGAGCTCTTCTGCTTACTTGTACATGAAAGAAGCTGACTGCAAGTCTGACATCCTCTTCCCAGTCAGCTGAAATAAAGCAGACACAGTAAATGGTGGTTACATGGTAACCACAGCTAAATCAACAAGAGGTGCCAGTAACTTAAGGGATGGGGAAGAACTTTGCTCAGGAATGAATTTTTACTATATCATAGGAAATACGGGCAGTAAAATCAGCAGTTCCTGTGAGCTGGCAATCACTGATCATCAGTCAGGGAAATGAACAAATTGCAGAAATGTAAACTGGGCTTACCCCTAGTTAACTCTCTGATAATTCAATTGCCTGCCATTTGATATCTGGCAGGAGCAGAAAGCCATGCAGAAGCATTTTATTACTAGAACTAGATTCCATGACCACCTAGGTAGCACAAGAACTGGCTTTGAGAGCTGAAGTTAGCAAACTCAAGTATCAGTGCCTCTGTACCAGGCATTATATCACAGAAGCCATCATAACTGAATGAATGAGTGTTATTTCAGACTTGCTGGCATAGTAAATGTGCTGATGGTAATGGGGTTTCTAGTGTAAAACCTAAGAAAGCAAGAGGAAGCATGAGGATCACCAGGCCCATAAGATTTGTAACTGCTTTGCTTCAAAGTCAGATAAGGAGATCTAAAATATTTCCCTTAAAAGTTGCCAATTTAGTGGCTCAATTAATATTTTTTTTTCATTTGCAAACACTAAGATGCTAAAGACTTCTAAAGGGGAAGAAGAAACTGAAGTACTAATTAGTAAAATATTCTGAGAAAGTTTTGAACTAGACTGGAGTTAGTGCTGTTGAAGAATATTTTCTAGTTTTCCCTATGCTGATCCTGAAACTAGCATTTATAGATCTAGATCTGTAAATCCAAAATTCTTGAACCCTTTTTGGTGACCTTCTGTCCCTTCTATGTAAACGATTTCTACTGTTTATGTGTTTGTACCTGTTATTAGCTTTCCTGTCCTGTCTTCCTTCATGAATTCCAAAGCATTCATGTAGCCATGAGAATTCCCTGAGTATATCACGTTTGCAGTCCTCAATTGCCAAAAGAATGCACCAGTCCTTGTCGTGCTCCTTGCATGCGTGCAGGGAGTGCATGAGCAAACATGATACTTTAACAGTTGTCTTTTGAACAAATATAAAAATAGCTTTCACCCTCAAGGGCAGATATTGCAGGATCCCAAGGTCCTGAAGTGCCATTCAATATTGTACAGACCCAAGTTCATTGAAAACACATTTATAGTGAAGAGAAATGGCAAAGATGCAAAGTGATCATGGTACAGAGCCTGCTGTGGCAGATGTTACTGAATTCTGTGATGCTAAATGTGTTCCACCTCCCCTCTCCAGACTGGGCATCTCTGCCTTTGTATTTATGTCCTATAATGCTTAGTTCATCTATACTCCAGTCACACTCCAGACAAATATCAGTTGAATAATACTGTCTCCTACAAGCTCCTTTCAGTTATTAATTTTGGGCATTTTCTTGATTGTCTTTGTTCCCTGAAAGCTAGAATAAAACATAAGACTTATTCTCTTAAACTTCCAGGAAACATTCAGGGAAGAAAGAAAAAAAGGAGAGCTGTCTTTGCTGTTGCACAGACTTTAACCATGGACCTGCATGAACAACTGGATAATACTGAGAGGAACTGGAATAAAGAAAAAATGGAATTGCTGCAGAGATTTGACAATGAAAGGAAAGAATGGGAATGTCAATGGAAGGTCATGCAGAAGAAAATAGAAGAGGTACTTTTAAACAAAAATCTGAACACTACCATTTTCTCTTGGGGTGAAGTGACATTGAGTCGCTTCAAGTTTTTTTTTTTTGTATTTTATTCTATTTCTTATGTGTCGCTGGAGGTTTCTAACAGCTGATGGAAGGATGAAAATCCTGGGATTAAGCAGTATTTGCAATTGCTCATTTAATAGTCATGAATAAGGTAGGAGATGAATGCGGCTTTGTGAGCTAAGAGATTACTGGCTGTATGTGCTGCTGATAATTCAGTCATGGGCATGAGCCATGTTCCCTATATTATACATGCTTTTTTCAAGTAAATACTGAACAATATGGGGTTTAGAAAATGCATATTTTGTAAGAAAAAAATTAGGCATCATAATTATCTAGGAAAAAGGCTTTAGATGGCACAGGTCTGCTAGGGCAAATGGTAATATTAAAAATAATATATATATTAAATACTGCATGATACAGAATGTTTCTGGCTAGAACCTGTTCCTTTTATGGATGACTCTTGGGAGAGAAAACAGGTACAGCAAATAGCATGAAAATTCTGAAACCACTTGTGTTTACACATACTAGCAAAGTGTCCCTGCTATTTGCAGTGCATCTCCTTCCAGAAATAGTCACAGCAATTATTTATTATTCTTTTATATCCAAATTGTCCCTGCAGCCAAACCCTCTGACACTCTCTAATGCATTAACTGAGTCTGCTTGGCAGCTTGTAGAGGCAAGATTTTTCATTAGTGAGCTTTCCACATTTTTCATCTAATATACACATGGAGTAGTTTCACTTGCTCTCTGCCAGCACTGTCGTGTGGCTGAGCAGCACAGGAATGTATGGCAGAGATTGCTCACATGAAACTGAGAAGGAAAATGGTCAAAGCCAAAGGAATTGCAGCCACACACTGCCCATCAAACCAGCCTGCAGCAGAGCTCCATAATGTCAACTCTCTTATAATTTACCCACAATTCTTGCAGACTTTCGTATGATGGTCTTTGCCACATTTTGTCTTTTGTGTTAGGACTTTTCTGTGCAGTCTCCCCTTATTTCACTGCCAAGCTGAGAATGCTTCAAAAGTTTGTAATGTGATCTGTGTATGTAGTTGAATTTCATTTTCTTAGGTATAAGAGCTGATTTGGAATGACAGTAATGAAAAGGTATTCTGGCTTAGTAGAACTGACAATGTCAGCAAGGACTGTTTTCATCGTATTCTTTATTAGCACAGAGATTAGGAAATCAAGAAAAAGAGATAAAGAGTGGAATGGGGCTGAGAGGAAGAGAATGCAGCAATTTGCTGGCTATGGCAGGGCCAAACAAAACTACAGATTATACCTCAAGGTTTCTGGAATCCTAAGGTCCTCTTCTAAGCTGTGACTATAGCTGCTGCTGATTTCAGATGCCTGACGTTTTCTCCACAAGCCACATGGCTGGAGAAAAGGAGAGATAGATACCTTTTAAATGCCATTTTTTGTAGAAGGATTTCCTCAATAAAACTTGTGCTTACTTATCAGCTTGTGTTTTAATTTGGCAGTTTTCTCTAGCCCACCAAACCTAGCTTAATTCCTCCAGAAAGACTTGTGGGGCTTAGTATATATTATGGGGTGATATCCTTCCTTCTTACTGGCATGTTGAATCCATGTGAGGCTCTTATTTCTTGGAAATGGCAAAGTTCAGCCCTCAGTTTCCATGAGCAGCTGGGCTTTGGGAGTGAAATGTGAAAACCCAGGATGAGGTCAAGTGTTAAGTCCCTGAACGTGAGAATACTTCTAATCCACAGCACTGCCCATGAAATGGCCACATGTTCTGCATGTTGTTATTCTTTTCCACTGTCCTTCCAAAAGCTGTTGTGATGGCCTTGTGCACTGTGAGAGGGCAGGCAGATGGCTGCTCAGAGGTGCCTGTGCGCTTTCTTCATGAGAGCAAGTTAAGAATGAATGTTTTTACAGAGTGGGTTTCTTGGCACTGGAAATTATACTGTAAACAGAAGATATTTTTATAATGTTGCCATTTTTTCTAATTTATAATTTACCACAGTTCCTAGTTTGAATGTGCTGGGTGACCAGAATTAACACCATTTACTAATGAAGCCACTGGATCTCAGCAGATAGCATGAAAGAAGAAAGTGACAGCACGTTGCCAAATAATACCATTCTGCAGTACTGATTTATCACTCCAGTCATAGGGAAGAATTCCACTTGTCTGAGAACTGAAGGAGTCTGCTCTAGTGCAGATGGCACTGTATTTTATGAGAATTCACTTCCTCTCCTTCAAATAATATGCTTTAATAGGATGTAGCATAGCCAGAACATTCTCTCTCTGTCACATTCTCCCACATTCCCTGCCCATCAGACAAGTTGTGTCCACCACAGAGTGTGCTGCTATTGCTTGGAAAACAACCCTGCATCTTTTGGCTCAAGGCAGTGCCAGTTATCTCATGGGATCTCTTCCAGTCCCAACCAGGGTGGAAGCCATACATTAAAATTATGGCAGAGAGTTTGAGAATGGTAACAGCCTGTGGCATGCCTGGTGTTAGAATTGTCACACTAGGTGACTCAGAACTTTCCTACTGACACATCTAGAATCTTTCTAATCAGTGCTGCTGAGTGAAGCATTCAAAACAGAAGATAAATATGGGGGCTTTGCCATAAAGCTCATTACAACACCATGATTTAATAGAAGGTTCTGTTGTCTTTTCAGCTTTACCAGGAGGTAAAACTTAGAAGGGAGAGCAATATGACCATCCATGATAGCAAGGCCATTCCGAGCAAGATGCTGCAGCTGTCCATGCATTGCCCGACTTTGCAAGAGAGTGACACAGCAGAGCTGAACCATCAACACAATGTGACAAATGACAGAATGGAGAAAGGGAGTCTGCTTGGAGTAACAGGACACGAATGGAAGGAGCCCAGAAACAAGAGCAGAAACAATATTCTGTTAGCGGACAATCTGGTCTTTGAGAACCATGAAGAACCTGAAGACAGCCTCACCATTAAAACTTCCGAGCAAAATACCAAGAATTATATTGGTGATCTCAACGTAGTAAGTAAAGTATGAGCATGTGTCAGTTACAAGGGGGAGGAAAACACTGAGGACTTTGGCCTGCAAGGTTAAGCTAAAGGACTGATCTCCCTGATTTTAGCTTTCCACAGGTCACTGTTTCTACTTGCTCCTAGGTTTGCTATCAATGAGTGTCTTCTCATGTTTGAATGTGTTAACAGCATTCTCTTTACCTCTGTTCATAAGGTGGGGGCATTTTTGTATCTTTTCTCATAATACTTCCCTCTGCTGTGAATCTTAAATGCAAATGACCACAAGTTTCAAATTAATTCTGGAGATATAATTTTAAATGTATATATTAAAGGCCTGTTTTTATATTTATAAAGGCTCTTAAAGAACTTGCCAGAGTCAGTGAAGAATTATGCAGCTATCAAGAGGAAATTCGAAAGAAGTCCAATCACAGAAGGTAAACACATCTTTGGACTTCTTATGTTAGAGGAAGGAAATTGATAATTATCCTTATGCTTTTCATTTTGAAGGCAGGTTTGCTGTTGGATTTATTAGTTGGGCAATTCCTACCCTCCTAGTGTTTCAGTGCTCGGCATAAAATATTCAAATGAAATATGCTGAAATATGATACAAAGGCAGGTTTTACTAGCAAAATTGATTTTATATACAGAACATACAAATTCAGATTAATATTTATATGAAATGAAATTGTTTCTATTGGCTGTACAGAGGATTGGGAAAGTAAACAGGTATTTCTGTCTACTCTGGCCCCATTGCCATGTAGTTTTATACAACACTTTATGGGTTTGTCAGGCTGGGAATTTCTTACTTAAAGTGCAAATCTAGCTTAAGCATGGGGGATATGCCAGGAACTGATGATCCAAGAGCAGAAAGAAAGCAAGAGAGGGAAGAACCACCATACATTTTTGCTAATGGAAAGATGGCAAGTCAGACCTTGAAAAGTACGGCAAGTGAACATTCCATCATCTGTTAAAAACTCAGTGTTCATTGTCTTCTCTAGCAAGCTAAACAGCAGACTGCCTCTTGCGTTGTGCAGAAATTTTTGGGTAAAACTGAACCTTCTCAGGTGCTCCCAAAGGTCAGAGGGATTTCTCCATCATGATCACACTCCACCATGTGATCAGTTAAAAGTCTGTCACTAATTCATTATTTTAGCTGGGGTACTCTTTGTACCTTTAGAGCAAATGGATTCGTAGCTGATGCGTAACTTTAAAATATGCTTTTTTAATATATATCAAAAGGTAGATCTCATGTGTAAGGTTATGAACCTAAACAAGGGATACACTGTGTCCTATAGCTTTCTTCATTCAGTTCATAGTCAGGTAGACTCCTATGAGTCATTAGAACAAGATCCTACTGTACTTAATGTAGCAGAGACAAGAAAATAGTCATCATCTGAAAAACTCAGAAAAAGAATTTTAGTAGCAAATTCCTTTTGTTGACCTTTCCTCAGTTTTATTGTGTGTGTTTCGGTTGTGCTGGGTATACCAGCTGCAGCAAAACTGCTCCCAAACCTTTTTAAGTAGCCAGTGTTAAAACACCTGCTTCTGGGGAGAATTAATCCATGCTGAGGTCCTCTCTGGAATGTTCCTTATTGCTTATCCCTAAAACACCTCTTCTGTTATTTCTAGAATGAAGTCACTTCCTTTCCTGGGGGAATTTAAGGAAACCCAAAACACAGTTATCCTGCCTGAGATGAACCATGTGTCCAGCAATGAATCACAGACTTCAGTTGCTTTTGAAACAGAGGAACATAATAATAGGAAAAATCTGATGAGCTCCACCAGGGCTTTGAAGGACATTTCTTATGGTAGTCTTACTGGTGACATAGGAACAGATTTCAGACTTTGGCAAAAGAAAGAAGCTCCACCAGTTCCTCCACGGAGCACTTCTCGGCACCTAACAAACTCACTTTCTGCAGTCATACATCTTTCAGAAGCACCCATAAGAGATCCTGGCATCAAAAACAATTGCAAGGCTCAGGACTGTTGGGATGGGGGGAAACTGAGGAATCCTTCACCTGTAAGCAGAAATAAATCTGCAGTAGCCTGTGCAAATGAAGGGCAGGCTGTGAAAGTTCCTATGATGGTAACTGCTGCAATACCTGTAACCAAAAATGAGTGCAATGTTCCAAGAAATTTCTGCCACAACACATGGGCATATGATATGGGCAAGCTTGGAAAAGACAATAAAAATGAGCCTTCCCCACTGTCAGCCCAAAAGAGTTGTTCAGATGGAAATATGGCCCAAACCAACAAGATGCATCAGAAACAAGACACCAAGTCTCACAGCAGCCCTTTTTACAGCAATGACTTTTATGTCCCTGCTACCTCGCACAATGTTCTTTTGGAAGATACCAGGTATCCTCTGGGAAAGACCCAAAGAAATGAAACACTCGCAGCAAAGATTGATGAGTTTAACCGGACTGTATTTCACACAGATAAACGTAACAATACTCTGCAGGAAAATCAGGTGCCTCAAGCCGCATCAGAAGATCACAAACCCTGCGGTCCACTGTGTGACTCTGCTGCTAGCAGGGCAGAAACTGTAAATATGCCTTGTGTTTCAAATCCCAAGCTCTCTGCAGCAAAGGAGCAAGAAACTAACAACCCTAGCAAAGCTGTCAGGACAGCAGGGCAACAAAAACACATGAATGGACTTCCAAATACCAGTGGTTATAGGCACATGCTTCATGAGCATGACTGGAGACCAAGTAATTTATCCGGCCGCCCGCGCTCAGCTGACTCAAGGTCCAACTATGGTGTTGTTGAAAAGCTTTTGAAAACCTATGAAAAATCAACTGCGACTTCTCCGTGTAATACAAAATGCTGCAAAGATAAGAGGACACAGGCAAATTCTGAATTCACCAATGGGGGTTGCGAGACACTGAGTCAGTATTTAGAAATGCTCCAGATTGAGCAAGAAAAACAAGACTATCCAAGGAATTCAGCCAGGCATATTGGGCAGCAACTCAAGCAAGGAAAAGAGAGGCAGAAGTTACCAGAGGTAAGGTTCATAAGAATGACAAAAGCAAAACAATTCCATTTCATAGCAAGCCTCAGACTCTTAAATGGGGCAGACTAACATTATATTGTAACTAGTTATGTAAAAATAGATACTTTAGGCCAGGATCTGAATGAATCAGGAGCATTTCCTCTGCAGATAAAAGGTTGTGGGAGGGCAGAAGCATGTAAGTAAGAATGAGCAGTGAAGACATGCCAGATTCTTATCCCTGCTGGTGTTCTGCAAAGCTAGTTTTTTACTACAGTGCAGTTATGCTAAGATTGAACTAGTGAGAGCTTCAACCAGGTTTTAACACCCTCTCTCCTTCCTTTAAGCTGATGTGTTATGCCATATGACTTCCCATAGGGCTTAAGCAGACTTGGCCATGCCCCAAACCCTTGAGGTCTTGGATAACATTTTTCAGTATCCACGGTGCTGCTTGGATCAGGTTTTCCTTGGAACTGCCTATTACAAGGAGTATTGTGACTCCATAAAGTTTCCACTAACAAAGTAACCTTCTCTTACTCATGTCTCAGTTCCAGCTTCTCCTATATATTTAAGCATAGGCTCACAGAAACAGAAGAGCATGGCATGACTAATTAATTTATATTTGGCCGAAGTTTATTTTCAGAAGTTTAGAAATACTGTCTTTGCCAACATTCTTTCTTAAAGGAAAGACAAACAGATGGTTTGGAAAACACACTGTAAGTTGCAGGTTCTGTAAAAGTCCACAAAGAACACAAAGAGATATGCCTCTTGGAATCTCAAAAAAGATAAGGCAGGTGTGTTTTGAGCTAGGAAACTTAAATGGGTTCAGGCTGTCAGCTGGTATGCCTTAAACTGGCACAAATTCACAGACTTCAGTGGAGCTATATAGATATAAGCAGCTGAGAATCTGACCATGCAGATTTTCTTCTGCATGTCTTTCTGACAGCTTTACTGTGATGCAATGTCTTGCTTAACAAGCACATCTTTCCTTCAGCACAGAAATAAAAAAGCTGTGAAGCTTCTGATTTCTTTTTCATCCATTAAACTTTTGACAGGCAAACAAATTTTCATCAGTTTATATGGAGGAAAGGAATAATGACTTTTTTCACAGGATCACATTTTATATTGTCATTTCTATCTATAGAAACTAAGTGTAGAATACTGCCTGACCAGGAGTTACTATTTAATGTCTCAGAGATGTAAAGAACTACATGTGGCTTGAGGCACTGGATTTATTTTCAATATTTCAAATTTACATCAATGTAGCTCTGATCAAAATCTGTTGAGTTTCCTCTGCATCTCTATGGCTCTGCTGGTAGACATGACACTGTATTAACACATAACCATTCTGAATTAGTTACCAAGTTAAACAGCTTCACACTGAACTAATGGAAACAGAGTTTCCTGAAATAGGATCTATCAAAAAATAATACATGCTGAGAAGCATGTAGATCCTACTCCAGTAATATCAGATGGTATTCTGAGTTCTACACTTGGAATATTTTACCGCATTCATTGACAAAAATCTTATAGAAACTGAAAGATAAGAGGAAATGTCAATTTTGTCTTGCACTATCATTTTATACATTTCCTTGTGTCTGACACTTGTCTTCATGTATTTTAAACCACAACTGATGTGGAATCCCTGTACATAGAAATAGCTGTTCTTTTGCATTCTGTGCATTGCTGCGCTCCTTTTAATAGCTTCCAACCACCTGTTCTGAGGTCACCGCAAATGTCCTCCAACATTCCCGCTGCATTCCACAAAAGCTGTGACTTGTTAAAGCAAGGACTTGCCTTTGTGTTCTAGATATGTGTGCCAGTGAAATGTTCAAGTGAGAAGAGCTTCTCCCGTCCTGCTCGGCCAGCAAATCGACGCCTACCTTCCAGATGGGCGTCCAGATCCCCATCAGCACCGCCTGCTGTGAGAAGAACAGTGTACAACTCTGTCTCCTTTCGGTCAGAGACCTCAGTAGTCTGAACCCAGAGCTGGGTTGGATGGAGTTGTGAAGGCTCTCTGCCTCACTATAACTGTGTTTGGTATGTGTCGTAGCAACCAGTTCCACACTGGTTTTTTGTCCAAGAGTGACCCCCGCCACATGTTGGACAAAGCATTCTGAATCTTAGGTCATCATCACCATGGTCTTCAGTGTTTTTATTGAGATGAAATAGAGATATCCCTGGTTTTCTCTGGTTTTTGGGTTTTTTTTTAATAGTTCACAAGGAGTTTCTTTTGAATTGCATCTTTCTTAATTTGTCGATCAATTTTGAGTTGAAACAATGTATAGTTCTGTATATTCTGACTTTTCTGCAAACAGCAGAACATAAAGCTGTATGCATGATCATGTGTTTGTAGGTGCATGTGTTGGACTAGGAAGTATACTGGCCTGTATTTAGAAGAGACAAACTGTGCTAGTGTTACCATTGAAATCACAACCTATATGCCTACATATATATATATATAAATATACTTTCTGTTTATTTTAAAAAGTTTGAAATATACAGTCCCAATGACATTTATATTTTGTATATCTTTTACATAGGTTCACAGGTGTAGTATTTAATGTAAAAAAACTAAATATGCATTTTTTGTGACTGATCGCAGTGATAATGCCTTGCACAATATGTATCTGAAGCAGACTAGCTTGACTGATTTGTCAGTCATGCTTCATGGCATCCTCGTTCAGTTTCCTAACCCTAATGCTAGGTCAAAATTCCTAAACATATTTTTTCTGAATTAAAATATTATATGATTTGTAATACATTAGCCTTTTTCAGCACCAGAGACATTTCTGAAATGTTCCAAACCCTTTACAAAGCTTATATGTGCCATTATATATATAGCATACTGTAAACACTTTGGTAGATTCAGCTACTCTAACGTACAATTTATGAAGGGAAGAAAAGAGTTGTATATGCTCAGTTCTGTAAAGCTTATTTTTCCTTCTAGCATTATACTTTGAAGTTTGGCAAAGTCAGATAACAATGGACTTGTTTACTTTCACTCAAGGCAGGAGAACAAGCACCGCTGCTCCCAGTGCTGCAGCCACACTACTTTTTTACTCTTCTCCTAGACTAGAGTGCCTGAGCCACTTGCTAATTCCCTGCTCCTGGACTGACTCGTGGCAGTCAGTTATGAAGTTTACTTGCACTCTGGCAACAAGCTGCATCTAGTAGGGAAATATTGCATCAAGATATGATCACAATGGTGCCCGAAATCCTGACACATGGCATTGCAACTCTGGTGTTGCCATCACTTGACTTGGTATTGTTTGCCATCTGAATGACATGCACAGAGCCTGGCTTGTTCTTTCTCACAGAGTGAAAGAAGTATGGATGCTGTTCAGGCTCTGAACTTTCAGAAAGACAGTGTCCTTCATCCTGGAATTTTTGCACCTTTGGTTAGGCTGTTGCTGGATACACAGTGCAGTAATGATGATAAATGTTACCTTTAAACAGCATGTCTAGGTCAGAAGGAGTAAAAAGGCACTTCTTCAACATCAGCCTGATCTTGTCTGGCAACTTTTCTTCTGGAGAAACATAATGTGTTCAAAGGAATTTCAAAAATCATCCCAGGATCCATTAATGTGCGCATCTTCTTATGTGAATGTAAAAAGGATTTCAGAGAGAGTATAGGCTTTTGTCCTAGTGAATTGTATATGTGGCAATATAGGGAAAATTTAATGTGCTTAATTTGTAGTGATCTGTTGTTCTATTCCAGTCATGTTGAGAATTCACACTTTTTTCCTTCCTTTAAGGACCTTATTCTTCTTTCCTCTGCACAACCTTGTTTTTGAAGAGAGAGAAAACAGGAGGCCCTGTGTTCTGAGCAATAGCCTGTGTGGTAGTATTAGTAACAGTTCAGGCTTGCAAATATTGGAGTGAGCAGGCATTAGAGCCATAAATCCCAGTTTATCATGCCACTGTGGCTGTCTGCTTGGCTAAAAATACACTCAGAATGATTTGCTCTATCTAAACTTCTGGTCCTTTCTAGGTCTATCCCACAATACATGAAGATTTCAAGCAAATCAGCAATTCATCAAAACTTACTCTGATATTATTGCAAAGTCATTATTGCAAAGACAGAAAATCTTGAAGAAAATTCATACAGTTTAGATAGAGACAAAAATCTGTGTGCTCAAGTGAAAAATCAAGGGTTCTATAAATTTGACTGTTTGCCCTAATTTAGAAATTGCACTCCATTAGCTTCCTCAGCACAAGAAAAATTAGACATGATTCATGGTAAATTTGGAACATGGTTTCATATTCTATCTAACTATGGAAATTAATAATAAATACCTTGCAAATTGACCTTTTAAACGCCTAAGCAGCTGACCAGCTTTGAATGCCTAATGCTGGGGAAAGGGTAATACGAGAAAATTGTAAAATTGTGGTTCTTAACTTCAGTCACTGTTGACTGCAAAAACACTTGTTTAAACTACCTTTATGGTGAAGTTAAGCAGTTTTGTTCTGAGAAATTGTGATGCACTTTTGTTTGAAGTATGTAACTCCAAAAGCATTTCCCTTGATTAGTCAGTGAAGGTGTTTCTTTGGTTCCCTTCAGTTTCTTTGGTTGCCTTTCACATAGACCACATTGTTGAATCACAGAGAAAGGATCAAATACCAACAACATTCCCTGATGTATGTAAGTTAAATGAACAGAAGGTTTTTGAAATAAACTAATAGGTCAAGGATGAGTCCATTTTGTCAAGATTTTCTGTGTCAGTCTAATTTTAGGCATTGGTTCTGATGCCTAAAAGTATCAAAACTGGTGATTTTGGTCTGCAGATGGCTGGTTGGAAAGCCTAACCTTAGAAAATTGCCACTGTCACTGTTTAAATATTCTCTTCAAATGCTGTGGTGACTGTGGCGATTTTTCTAGTTCCCATAACGGTGGTTATTGAACCACAGTAAAGGCTTCATTCACTTATTTGCTATCGGGGGAAAAGCTCCTTTGGGCTTTCAAGTTCCCCTGTGTTGTTTCTGACAAGGAAATCTACACATATACACTTGCTTGTGCAAGAAACAAATGCTCTAAGCATAACTTGACCTTCCTATTAATCGTAGTGTCACCAATGGAAGTGGTGAGCTTTGTAAGCCTGTTTTTGAAATAGGTTTTTATAATTTTACTCCTCCATACCCTGTCTGAAGTCTTAATGCATATATATGTTATTCTTACTTGCACTCTGAATTAGTCTCTCTCTATTGCATGTAAGTCCCTGGAGACAGAGTCAGCTGCCCATTGAAACGGAAATGTCACTAGGAATCAGATGTCTGGTACTTATTGACAAAAAGCGTCATTCTCCCTCATGCCAGGACATACAGCCATAATCTTACCAGACCTTTTTATGGAGGATCCTGGCAGGGTAGAAGCATACAGAGAAGAATCACTCAGATCTTACTTGCATATGTGACAGAGCAGGCCACCTGGAGGCTAGAAAATTGGCCTGACTCAGACCCTCTGCTGAAGGCAGAAGGAGTAGAGGAGAAAAATTCCCTTCAAAGCCTCTGCTTATCATTCCTCAAACTCAGAGTACACTTCCATTAGGTGTTTTTCTTTACAATGTAAGTGACAGACTTATGTATCTTTAAAATGTTGCTGAAGGAACGAACTTTATTTTCCAGTAACAACACAATTATCCCTCACTATTACACACACTGTAAGGGAGTTGTCTGTTATATGTAGGAAAGGATTTGCAATCAGTGTAATAGAATTTTCCAGAGCCTTCAGACCACCAGTTTATTTCTCCAGTTGTTTATTTTAAAAAAATGGGGTTTTAAATAGGGATTTTGTATCCAAATGTCTTCAACAGCATTTTAGCAAAGTTCTACAGCAATCCAGAAGGCAAGCCCAAGAACTTACGCAATTCTCACCATGCTGCTATGCAAAGGATTTCTTTGGCTTTGAGATTTGTAATGTACAACTCTAGCCATTTCATGCTGATATTCTCAGTAATGGTATTCTCATTTGTAATGATGTCTTTAGTTGTGTACATGTCTTTACACTGGAAGGTGCTCTAAATACACAAAATCAAAGCCCCTTGTTGCCTCTGGCCTTCCCACCCCTCTTTAATTCTTAGTGTGTACTTTTATGTGGTTTATTGCTGTTGGTCTGTATGTCTATGCCATACCATAGGACTTTCTACCTGTACTGCAGCCAAAATATTTTTTGGACAGGCTGTTCTAAAAAGTGCTGATATTACTATTGCCATTCACAAATATATTAGAACTTGATCTATTGTTTTGCATCACTGAAAATGCACATTCTCCACTGTTAATGGCATACATTATACAGAATTTGTGTTTTTGCTTTTTGAAATGACAATTCATCTGCTTTTGCACTTTGGTTCTACCCCTCTCCCCCTCTCCCTCAGAGCTCTTCTGTTGGCAAAGTTCTTGTATCAGTGGAGACGTGTTTCTGATGTGTCCAGTTGTTCCAGTTGCTGTGTGGCCGTGGCAGCTCATACCTAAGGGTGCCTTGCTAACTATGTTGCTCTAGAAAGAATTGTACTAGAATTTCCATGGGATAAGAAAGATTGAACCATCAACATGATCAAATGAATGTGTTGTTAATGCCTCTTCTCTAGTACCTGCTGTCAGCAATGTTTCTGTTAAAGGATCTGGAATTTGTTTCCTGCTAGTGGTGGCGTATGTTTGTGTGTCTGTATGGCCAAGATTCACTGAAAAATGACACTGTAGGGGAGTCCATACATGTTATATCTTAAAATCAGATTATCTAAAGTGTGAGCCCAAAATACACTGGTCTATCACATGAGATAATTTTCCCCTTTACTATGGAGTAGATGCAATCCCAAAATGAACAATGGGAAGACAGCAGGCCCTGCACGGCTCTGTCTAAGGTATGTAACACAAGTAAGGAAGCTTTGCTGGCTGATATTACTGGGTGAGCTAAATCCCTTGACTAGTCAACTCATTAAAGCCAGAGGTGCTTTAATATCTTAGATCTCAGTGAATGCATAGACTTCTACTAACCTGCTAATGTACCACAGGGATTGTAATGCTGAGGAGTCTGATTTTGATTGCCCCTCCACATGGAGGGAGGCCACTGGCTGTGGCAGATGTGCCTGCACTTCTGCCAGTGCCCTCAAATTTCCCTAAATGAGTTTACTGCAGCTATAATAATTTCTAAATCATATTCACAGTAGGAAAGGACTGTCATTACAGAAAATTGCAGTCATATGTGAACTCTGCAACCATGACACTGCCAGCTGGCATGGTAACACAGAAAATCATACAGAATTTTTCTTCTGTATCAGAAGATATCTGCAGCAGGTCAGCTGTTCTGGTACCATATGTGATGTAGAGCTGCTTAAGATGTTGTTAGAAGATCACCACAGCCAGATATGTGTGTGCATATGGCATGCTTGTTTCTTTGCAGGATCTTTCTAGTTTCCACAAAGATATTGTGATTGTTTTGGGAGTTTGGGATTTTTTTTTCCCAAATTCAGCTGAAGACACTTGACCTACCCATGCTGTTGCTGGCAAGCAGTCTCATAGGATTTCTTCTGAAGCCAAAATATCTACTCAGAGAGTAGCTGGCTACCAAAGGAGGTAAGATGGTGATATGTAAGTTGAACAAGCCAGTTCACAAGCTGGCTCATTCACTCTTAGATCTTTGTGTACACACACACACAAACACTTGCACATGTGTGCACATCTTAAGAACTTTTCTTCCAGGAAGTCCCACAGTGTCCAGTGAAGCTGCTTTTTGCTGTAAGACACTTTACTGCACATATGAGCAGCACAGTCAGATACATAGTACATACAGAAAAATGATGTCTAATATTGTATATAAACAGACTCCTCCCAAAGAATGGTACTGAAATCTTTACATAAAAATAGCATGTGACTTAATAGAATCCAGCAGTTTCTGAAAGCCCAGTTTCATGTAAGTAAATGCAATCAAATCTTTTAATGAAAGAAATGTGCTTATGCATGTCATGTTTTCCTTCAAATATTATAAGCTTACCTTACAGCTCTGATCATGATTTTGCCTCTTGTACTGCAGGGGAAGAAAGAAAGAACGGAAGTGAAAATAGAGAAAATAAGAAAAATTCTCAAGCTTAGGCACAGGAAAATGGCTGTACTGGTCTCCCTGTACATGGATAAGACTTTGTCAGTTTAAGATTAACAGTGTTTTCCATGCAAAGATCTTCCATTTCTCCTCTCTGCAGTTTTATTCCTTTCTTCCCTCTTATTCCATCAGAAAGGGACCATTCAACCATCTTAGAAGAGAAATAGGCCTGGTAAAAATAGTTCTATGGAGGCTTCTTTTTACTTTCCAGCTTCTCTTCCACAGCCCTCCAGACGCAAAACACACGATGTTTCTACAGACCAGATGAGAGAAAACAAAGATGGCTTTAGTTATCTTTCTGCAACAGGCACTGGATAAGCCAGTTTGGGGCTGAATATTTTCATGAGTCTTTTTTTCTTCTGTAGTGTGTAAAAAGCTTTTCTCTTTTCTGTGCAGGAGTCTGTATTCCTTTCAATCACCTTTTGGATGGATTTCTGCAATTTTAATTCATTTTACAGCAAAATTCCACAGCAGTTGGGACAGAAAGTGAAGAATTCCTCATTAACTATTGGAAGTTGGCCAAAAGCTGAACTAGATGCACAAATGGCCAAGACAAATTTAAGACTGTTTAAAAATCTCTTGCCAAAGTGTTATGCAGTCAGCCCACCAAGGTTTTTAGAAGTGAACTGTCTCTTTAAGCTTGGCTCCAACTTCTTTGTCCTGTAGTGAATGGATGATGAAAGTAATTTGCAACATTCAGAAATAAAGATAACAGTGGTCTGATGATTTAAGTAGCATTATGCTGCTTACAAAGCCTCCTATGAGTGATGTGTTAGATAGTCTGTTTTTCCTTCAATGCCATTTATTGCCAGCCTACATGTATTTTTGCCTAGACTGCAGTCTCATAGGTTGTATACAGCCAGCCAACCCCCTCTTTTATAACACTCCTCTCATTGGCTACAGCTGTGGCCTGTTAAAGTCAGGCCTGTCCCTAATCTTTAATAATTGGCTCAGCTGCAACTCTGTAGGGGGTAAGATTACTTTTTATACTATCTTTATTTTCTTATAGTCTAACCCCCTATATTCTACTGCCCAAGGTGTATCCTTTGAAGGCCTTTTAAGAAATATGTCCTTTATTCCTTTAACTCTGTCTAGCCTCTGTTCTAGGTAGCCTCTCAAGGCATCAAAAGGACTTTGATTAACAGTGAAGATTTCCCCAATTCAGGAAGATTGGATCAAGTTTATTCACTTGGCACACGGGTCAAATGTAAACTGTGTCTGACAGGAATGTATTGAAATCAGAGAGGAATTGAGTCTTCAAATTCAGACTTTTGGTTTATTATAATTGCTGCTTGAACCTCCCTAAAATCCAAAATCGAATCTCAGATTAATCTGCCATGCTTCCCACAGAGTTTGACATTGAAATTACTGAAGAGAGAAACTTCAAATTTTACATGAATGTATAAGTATCAGCAGTGTACAGTAATGAAGCTCACAGTGCTTCATGCAGGCTCAAAATGTCCTGCTACTATTTCACACTGGAGATCACTAGCTTGTAAGAACAACTGTGTGAAAAGCCATGAACCCACAGGGGAAACTATAATTGAAAAAAAAAAAAAAAAAAAAAAAAAAAAACAAAAACCACAAACCAGACAAAAAACCTTGCAGAAAAAAGCCACATGTGGAACATCTCTCCTAAAACAAGGGAACAGATTCCACCAGCTTTGCTGCACAGGCTTCAACTCTGATGACACGGATATAAAAAAGGATTGGTCTCTTCCTCCTGTACAGAGGAGCAATAGATGAACTTCTCTGCGCTTATAGCTGGATTCCCAGGTTTGCACTGACTTTCCTGAACGAGCAACAAGTGTCAGAGCTGAATTGAAGTCAGTTCTTGTGCCATAATTGGGTAGTGATGTCATTAGCTATCATCTTTGCTGCAGGACTGCTTGCTGCTGCTACTAAGCAAGAAAGGCAGCAGGAAGAAGGGTCTTGTTGACACCCACAGCAAGTTTAGGGTTGTTTGAGGTTGAAGCTCGCAATGTTACTTGTCCTAAACACCATAAAGAGCCCAACAGTTAACTTGTCTTTCTGAAACAATGTACACACCCACTCGCTGCTGACTAAAACTGTTTTCCATGACTCTGATATTACCCACCACTGACTTTCCATATTACAAGAGAGGCCAGCTGCTGCAGGTCTGGAGTAAGGAAATGCCACTCTGGGTTTTCTTATTTCTTTGGCAGAGACACAGACAATTTGGTTTTCATTACACACACAGCTTTTATTTTTAAGTTGGATCTAGAGGAGGGGGGTAGTCACCATCTCCATCACTTCAGACAGGCTTTGATCTGCAAAATTCTTTAATGCTATCACACAAGAAGTACTTCTGATCACTACACTTTGTTTGGAAGTAGAATAAAAGATTGTTATCCAGCTAAGTAATACATTTGGAGGTTGGGAAGACCATTCCTTTCCTCACAAGCATCTTACAGTGTGAGAGCATGCTGGATATGAGATGTTAGAGCATTGCACTGTTTTAGTGTTTTCTGCAGTCCTGTGGAGCAAGCATAAACAATCCTGATTTTGAAGTGCAGGAAAATGAAGCTGAAAAAGAAATAGCAGGGAACTCTTGACTTTCTGGGGGTAAGTAGGAGGAAGGAATTGAAGCAGACACAGCTGTAGCAATGTAAGATGGGCTGTGCTCTTTTCTACTGCCCTTTGAAGAGGGAAAGGGTGAAACCTGCACCCACCTGACAGGCCAAACACTCTGACAGATATAAACCCACCTATTACTGAGGAGGAGAAAACCCAGCTGATTTTGTATTGAATTGGGTGAGGAACTGCTGTGGCTCATTCCAAAAGCTCATCCTGGGAAAGTGAATGCCTTCTGCAGTGGCAAAGGAGGCAACTGGTGAGAGGTGATCTGTGCTGCTGAGCCAGAACAATTGTGCTTGTTGTGCTTGCTCACTGGAGCTCACAACATTGCTCCAGTCCAAGGATATTACTCTGCCATTAACATGCCTTTGTTGTGGTGCAGGAGACTTTCTGTCACCACTGCCCAGCAAAATTGGTCAAATCTGACAATCCATCCCCATTTCAGACCATCCTGGCCTGAAACAGCACAGAAGGTGTTCCTGGGCACACACTGCAGCGGGCTGGTTTGTCACAGTCAAAGGCAGAACAGCCAGGTGAGGTCAGAAACCAGTGCCCAGTGAGCTGTACCAGCCTAGCCAAGGGCCAGAGGCACATCTTTGGCTCACGTGCTGAGAAGACAAGACCTGTTGCCTGAGCTTTGCATCCTGCTTCTCCATGGGGGACCTCAGACTCTTAGGCCTCTCTCTCTTCCCTCCCCAACATGAAATATCAGGACTACATTGTATTAACAGTAGATCTCATTGAAGACTGAGGAGGTACCTTTTGTTCTGCCTAGACTCAGTTCACAGGGAGTAATATACTGGTTGTGTACAGTCTGTATTTGCTTTAATAGATTAGCAGGGAAAGAATTTTTGAGAGATTTGGTCATTATCCCAAGTAATTTGATAACTCTGTCAAGCTTATTCTACATTTCAAACTGTGTAGCAATTGGGCAAATAATTCTATAAATCTTTATTTACACTCTTAAGAGTCTGTTTTCAAAATGGATGTATGCTCTCCTGTGGCACCTCCTTGTACATATATGTCTGGTCTAATGACTGCATGTTGCAGTAAGTTTTCTGCTTTAATCCAGAGAACAGAAACAGTAGCAAAATGGATTATGGGACTGTGACTCTGGGAACCTGCTGTCATCTTTTTGATCTACCAGGACCTGCCTTAGCTGATCTGGCTCAAACCACTGGGTGAGATTCTCAAATAGGGACCTAGGGCTTGCTTATTTCTGCTGGAGTGAGTGAGGCACTTTCATGGTTCTGTGGGCCTCAGCTTGTGTTCCTCTTGTGCAAAACAATGGTTATAATAATGCTTTCTTTGGCTGACTGTTCTCTTTAGGCTATGTTAGTCACTCTGCAGACATAGAAGAGAGACAACAGGAACTTCTTTTTGGCCCAGAAAGAGTAGTAACAAATCCAAAGTCCACTGAGATCATTAGAAGTCCTTTCTATCTTGGATCATGCCATATGTGTTTAAGATCAATCTTTTACCTAGCATTTCCTATCACTAAATTTGTGAGAGACAAGCCATGAAAGAAGGACCTAAGCAGACAAAAAGGGAATTCTTTCCTTTGATTAACAAATATCACCCAATTACACTTTGGCAATACTTCCTGAGTGTTAATCCTAGTTCTGGGGAAAAGGAGAGTGTCCCACAGGTTGGCTCTGACAGTGCATGAAAAGAACTGCACTTGCACTGTCATGAAAAGAACTCACTACCAAGCTAGTGGATAGTTATTAAAATGTTGCTGAATTTACCATATAAGGCATATTGGATTCCAAGCTGGACTGGTCTGTGACTGTCAGTATGATTTAACAGATTCCATGCATCAGGTTCTAAATCTGCAACACTTTATTCTCCTGCCCCTGATTAAGGTCTTGGATCCATACAACTCTCACATTTAATTGCACTGTTCTTGGTTAAGAACACATCTTTAATCAAGTGCTGGGCAGCCCCTGTTAGCACAATCAGATGTTCTAATGAAAGAAAGGAATTGTAGGTGTTGCCAGCAGAGCTCACACAGAGAATGCTAAAAAGGCAGGCAAGCAGAGGGCTGGAAAAGTTTCTGTCTCTTCTCTTTAATCACCCCTCCCCTTTCCTGCTGACATTTTCTGACTCAGTAGAAGCTGCCAAATCACAGATGGCTGTGGGGCCTGTGTGAATCAGAATAAAACAAGGAAGCTAGTATTTAGGAGAGATTGGAGCAGTAACAAATAAGACTGACCTGATTATTCGAGCATGGTTGGACATAATGCCAAACTGCATCTTCTGATATTTGCTGTGTGATTTATATATCAGTATATACTGCAGGATACAGTCAAAAAGTGCTGCATCCCTTTTCTGTCTCCTCTGCTGTGAATCTAGTAGTGTTTTTGCACACTGAACCTCCTGACTTCTGAATTTTGCTGTACTGGTTATATCAAACACAATTTGGAGTGGGCAGCATTACCAAATCAGATGTTTGCTTCTATAGCCATAAGCTTAGATATTTTGTTGCCAATATTTTTAATTGCTAGGCAACCAATAGTCCATTTTGATAAAGTTGTGCTTTTGCACACTGGGACTTGTAGTTTCAGCATTGTAGCAGTATATGGGCGTAAAAGAATGACACATTATTGACAATAGTTCATACTTCATTCACTCTGAGGTCGCTTTTGCTGCCCTGTCTGATACTTTGTCAGTGAAGGCCCTAGTTGGAGAAAAAGAATTGGTTCAATCATTGAAGTTTAAAAAATAGAGGCAGAAGAGAAGAATGCTGAGCTGCAAGCAAGAGTCATCAAGCTCTGCTTCTGCCCTCCTGACACTCTGGCATCTGACTAAACTCCTTCAGGAGCAGGGCTGCAGCTGCAAGCCCAGCTAGACCTTGGCAGCAGTCAGCAGCTTCATGTACTTTGTGGGAGGGAGAGGAAAAAAACAAAGGAAAACAACACAACCAAATAACAACAATAACCCCTAGAAGTAGGAACATGAGTTAATTCATTCTGGAGATAATGTTTCTTTGATTGTCAGTCTCAAGAGTATGCATCTGTGCACATTGATGGGTTGTCTCTTTTATATGTTTTGTTGGGGTGCAGAGACATTGTTCCCACTTTGTAGCTGGAGAGCAGAGGCACTGAGAGACCAATGTTTTAAAGGCATTGAACTATGTAATTCCAGAGAATTTGTGTGGGATTCTGGTCTCCAAACCAAGTTTCAACACCTGACCAGCTATTGTCTTTCATCCCTTGCTGGCCAAACTGAGATTGCATAGTAGAGAAGGAAATTGAACCTACACATCTCACATCCCCCAATATAGCTGCATTCCCACCAAGACTGGGATTTGAGCCCTGCATACTTGTCCTGTTACAACTCTGGACACTGCTTTAAGCTGTAAATACACTTAACTTGCCTTTCAGCATTAAGAGGAGTCTCTTTTAATGGAAAAATAGGTTAGATGTGCATATGGTGAAAATATACATTTTTTACCTGCTTTTCTTTCATTTGGGAAAAAAAAAAGGGTTAAAAACTTCCTTTAAAGAAATTGCCTTCATTATCTTCCTGATTAACTTCTGTCTGCATCATTTTATATGCTTTTAGTCTTGTTTCTTTTTATTTAAATTTTTTGTTCCCAAACATTTTATATCCCAAATTTTTCAAGCATCTATTAAGGGGAATTTTGCTTTGCCTCTAGCTATGCTTTGGAATTGTCTCCAATACCATTCTGCTCTCTCAAAATAGGATTAAAAATGTGTTTTGCACAAGAAACTTTCCCTGAATTATGAAATGACACAGAGCATATTTCACACTATTCTCCATCACCTTCTTTTTGTATTCTGACAAAAATCAGCTCTTGTCATCTGCTGTAGACTGGGCAGACTTTTTTTTTGTGGTACCCTAAACCAACACCAAGTTAATTCTTAACATTACAGATGCCCTGGGGCACCTCCACACAACAAAGAGGAACCGGGGCAGTCACTGACCTGAGAGATGGGAAGCCACTGAATGTCACTTTGCAGTTGTCTTTGAGTCACTTCAACACAGCTTAGTCATGGAATTAGCACCTGTGTCTCAGTGAGCCCTACAAGTTCATGTGGTCCCTCTGAAATACCATTTTCAAGAAGCTCCAGACATTCACTTGCAGACAGTGAAATTACCATCTTTATTTTTTACTTATGTGGTTAGAAAGCACATATGCAAACAAATAAACTTTCCTTTTAGAAGCTTGTTATTTTGTTTTGCATAGCAGTGGGCAGCACATGTTAATGTGAGACCAAACCACAGACTAAATGACATGTCTCTTTCTGCAGACAAATTTAACTTGCATTGAAGTCTGTGGGAGTTTTGCCAATGACTAGTGGAAATACTAGCAGTTCCTTAGGGTCAAACAAAGAGCACAACAATATCAGGGGGGAAAAAATAGCTGAAAGCTGTTCTTGAAACATATATGTAAAAGTCCTGCTCGTAAGAAGGTCACTGGCTGGACTTGCACATCTGCTTGGGAGCAGCTTCCAAACTGTTTGGAAATTTGTATGATACACTTTCATTAAGGTTGCCAGCTATCTTGGTTAGCAAAATAGGACATTCTCTCCCTTTATAGAAGATGATAATTAAAGAATGCAAATGCAGTACACAGAATCCTACTGCTTAGGCCTTTATCCTGTTTAGTGCTCCTGATCCCTGGATTTATTTGAGAAGTGTTTAAGTGGATAAATTTGCTTCAGGAAGTGAACTGTTGTCTTCAATTACCAGAGTGTATTTTGTATTCTGCCAAGGTAGGGTTCCTAAAAAGATGCCCTGTAAAATAGGGTAGATGAAATAAAGCAGGAAGGTAATAATTTCCTGGGTAATTGTTTAAAAACATTGAAATACTCATACATTTTGGTGTAAGAAACACAGATGTAGTTGAGTACTTTTTGGAGGCATCAGGGAAGATTTGGACTGCATTGTGTCAAACAAAACAAACACAATGATCATAATTTGAGTGCATGGAATTATTATAATCAAAAGTGTAACACCAAGAGGCATCCTACACCCTGCATTTCATGTGACTGCAAATATTAAGAAACTTCTTACTGCAAAGTGAGATAAATCTTCTTTCCTGTGAGCTCATGGACTTACCAAGTTCAAGGTCAGCAATGACTCATTTCTGCATGGCTAGATCATAGCAGAGGTACTAACTATGGTCTGGTATTGGAAGTATCAGATTTGACAACCTCCCAACATTACATGTTTACAGATTTACCCTGGTGATGCTATTTACACAGCAGCGGTCATTCCATCTCTATGGGCCTCTGAAACTAGATAGTTTTGTCAGATATGGAGGAGGAGGATGTGACCAACTGACCATGACAGTCAAGTACTGATGCTATGCAAAATGTTACATCCCCAAAGCATTGAGGAAGCAGTGATTTGGTTAATGTGAATTCCCATTTTGTGTCAGAATAACCACTGGACCATCCAAGCACAAGAGTAACTTGGTACCTGGTGCTTGCTTGGGCTACTTGAGCAATACAAAGACGTTACAAAAGGGAAAGACACAACTTTTGGCAAAACGTACATGCCTATAATGCACAGTTTCTCTGGAAATCAGGCTCCAGACATTAGCAACTTCCCAGGACACTGTCAGAGACCAAAATCTCAACAGCCAAGAGGCACAGACAAGAGCAAGCCAACCTCACCTTTCTCAAAGACAAAGCTACACTGGGATCCAGCCTGACAATAATGTGCTAATGGGTATTTCCAGGTCCTGGCTTCTGATGGCTGTAACTCACTGAGAGCAATGTTTCCTCACCAAAGGATAGTTGTGTCCAAGAGATAAATTATTCTGGTTTATCTCTGGGGCTACCTTATATATTTGGTCTTGACTGCTACCTATTACTCCCACTGAATCTCGGTCTATCTCTTATCATGTTTCTCTGGCAGTTTAAAAAGAAAAAAGCAAGAAAGCACAAGCAAGTTTCTCAAAATGTTTCTGTTTGTGAGCCAAAAGGAACCTCATATTATTAGTTGCTATTAGGCAACCTCTACATAGATGTGAATGCTGTCCTGGAACACCAAAGGTGTTCTGCCTTCCAGCCTTCCACCTTTCAAGATGTCATCCTCACTGGCTGTCAGAAAACATTAAGTGTTTCGGAGAAACCAGGGATGTAAATGCCACTTGAAAAATAGATGCATCAAGTTATAATAATTACCATTGCACTTACCATATTGCAGTATATATATTGAAGGTCTCTTTCTTTTTTGATATGTTTTTGTATCTGTTGGGAAACAGATACAAAAGATCTTTTCTCAGTCTTTGTCATTTCTGAAGAGGAAAAATGGCTGAAATTTGAAAATGTGTGCTTCTCCCTGGTCCAGTTCTCATTAAGAACACAGTATTTGGATTTTATTTCTTCATGTTGTGAGTATCTGAAGTCTACTGATTGATTTGTGAAGGTTTTCCTCAAGCTCATATGGACATGAGATCTGTGCCACATGACTGAATTCTGGTTAATTGCCATGTGACACACAAGACCTGTGTATCTCTGGTAGTTCTTTATGTACTTGCTATGAGTCATCCACAGCCACAAAGTAATGCAAAAACAACTCAGACCATGGAGAAAACAAAAAATGGAGCCCAAGGTCTACAGCCAGACCTAACAATGCAGAACTTAGGGAGTTTGGGTTGTTCTCCCCTCTCTGCCATTCATCTGCTGTGCAACTTTGGACGAGTCACTTTGACCTGTCATCTTTCTTTCTTCACTTTTACTTTTATTCTCTTTTTCATTTACTTGAAGGATCTTATGTACTAGATATCTCTACACTTTCTCCATACAAAGAATTCATAAGATTGTTGGGGTTTTCATCCAGCTAGGATATGAACCATTTTGTTCCTATGGCTTTAGAGGGTACTCTTGTGAAGCACACCTAAAAGTAAGTAGTGCAAGTTCAGTGAAGGGATTAAATATTAACTGCAGCAAGAGCAATCAATTGTGCAGTGTCTGAGTGCAGAAAACAATAGCCATCAGCCTCAAATATTTCTAAGTGAATCTGACTCCTAACTAAACCACTGCTGTGACTCACAGCTGTTATGCCATGTAAATACTTTTCTCAGAGACAATAAAATATAATTGGAGTCAGCTTGTTGTTATTGATTAGAACATAATGCATTAGAGAGCACCCTTTTCCATGCACTCTATTTATAGGCCCTGCATCATGGAACAGTCGTTACAGCTTTTCCATCCTCATTGCACAATCATGAACAAAGCATTAAACATGCATTCCAGTTAGCCCCCTAACCTGAGCCTGTCAAAAGTGACAGGGGGTAAAGTCAGCCAGACAACCTAATATTAAGCATTTCTGTAAGAATCTAAGCAAGCAGAGTGAAATCTAAAGGAAAAGGGGTGTGATTTAGCAAGTGATGTTAACTTTCTTTCTATGGAGTGCTCTACACGTTGAAGACGTGGTATGTATGTTTACACTGCCAACAACTTTTACAGGGCAGATGGGACTATGTCAGTATTTTCTCCCTGCAAAAGTGGCTCTGTGCCCAGCTCTGCAGCTTTTCTTCCACTCCCTCAAGGAATCTGCAGTCCCAGAAGAACCTTCCTTAAGAGGCTTGCAGTGGAAAGCAAGGCTTGTGCTCTGCCAAGGCAAATTCACTTTAAACTGTAGTCAGCTCATTGAGGTGCAAGCTAGCAGGCACGTAAGCAGGAAAGTACCTAGGCTCATTGAGGTGCAAGCTAGCAGGCACGTAAGCAGGAAAGTACCTTTAGGCTGATGCAGTGCAGCTGCATGCACAACTAGAGAAAAACTACTGTGCTAGCAAAATACTCTTCCTACCCCTTGCTTTGAGTACCACAGAGGGCTCAAGTTTGAGACTGCCGCATTCAGAGCTGTTGCTGCAGGCTGGTAATAGTGCAGGACCACAGGAAGCCTCTGATTTAAAGTCTGCTTTCTGCAGGGCCATAGAAAGTGGCCATCTCAAGAATGAGATTTATATAGGTGAAGACTGATGCTGTGACAGCATGATGTGTTCCCAGGAAAAATAGCAATTGTGATGCTCTTGAACAAGTCCTTTTGGTCTAAGGTTTGGAGTAACCTCCCACAGCTCCAAGGGTGAGCTGATAGGAAGCAGCTAGTTAACAAGCGGAGTCCCAACAGGGCAAAGCGCACAAGCTCTTGATTAACTGCTTGAAGTTAAATATGTGCCCAACTAGTTCACTGAACTGAAGCCAAAGCATGGAAAAGGCGATAGCAAGGGAACATTCCACTGAAAAAGCAGGGGGAAAAGGCAGCATGTGGCTAGAAACATGATAATCCTTACAAATTCCTATACTCCAATATAGTCTTTCTTTTTTCCCCCTGCTTGCAGCCTAGCACATCCATGGTGTGTTGGAGCAACACACCCTGGAGGGGTCTCTATTTCGGTGGAAATTGTCTTAGAAGTTTAACTTATTGGAATTGCTAGTAGTGATTGCTGGTACTAATGGTGTAGTTTTCTGGCAGAGAAAGTGATTAGTATTGAAAAGTGAGTAGCAAACAGCAGTGGAAGACCTACAATAAATGCTGCTGCTTACTAGCTATGAACAAATACAGCTTGCTCCAGGTTATGCTAGAGCAGACCCCAGACCTCAGAGCACCACAAAACAAAGGGCACCTGTTGTAAAGAGCCACTGAAGTTTGGTTGAGATTCTTCTGAAGGTACTAAATGTTTTTGCAAGATACATCTTTCATTTGTCCTTCATGGTATGAACAACAGGAAATTCTATTGCTATGATATATTAACTTGGATGTTTTAGGCCTGGCTGTCATTTTGAGCAAAATGGACAGTAAAAACACCAATCAAGCTGAAACAGAATTTATGTCTGCTTCAAGGTGTTTCACACTTTCTGCTTTGGGTAAAATGTGCCAAAGGCTAACACATTTCTCAATGATGTGTTTGTCTGCCTCAGTTCCCTGAAGCTTCAGTGGTCCCTGTGAACAGACCATGGAGCAGTGCAGCAGTGCTCCTGCCTCTTCCCTGCAAAACTTTAATCCCATGCTTTTAGTGGCAGTAGTCTCCCATGAGCTTCTAGTTGCTAAGGTGTCTCAGGTGCCTCCAGACTGTAAGTAAGCAAATAATATATCTAGAGGAAAGGATGCATATTGCTCCCAGTGCACCGGGTAAAGTGCAGGAGGGGGTGAAGGAATGGGTAGAGCATGATGGATTACCTCATATCAGATTCCTGTGGGCCTCAGGAGAACATGTGGCTCTGTACCAGCGCTGGCCTACTGCGTGACTTGGAGGACATTGTCCAACAAGTGCTGAATTGTTCATAAAGTGCTCCCCAAGAACCTCCTTGTGCCTGAATTCATGTGGAAAGGAAAAACAAAAATCCTTAGGGGATTTCAGTCATGCTGCTGCTTCCCTGGCACACGACAGGCTGATGGGCATCAGAGCACACAGACCTTGAACGAAAGAGGAGATCACCACAAAAGGAAGCCAAAATATCAGGCACTGCTCCAGGCACGGCCGCTGATATATAAAATATAATCCAGCTGGCATGCAAAACATTGTAGCTGCCAAACATATCCCATGAAGAGCTCAGGGTGGTCTCCAGGGCTGGACCATTGAAAGGAAAAAAATGCACTAATGGCAGCAAGATGGGGAAAACTTTGCCAAGTCAGGACAAAAGTCACGTGTGTGCCAGTTTCCATGCTTGCAAGGACAGCTCTGCTGTCTGTGAGAAAGGACCTACCCATGGGCAGGTCACACACACACACACACACACACACACACAGGCACACGCTCAGCCCAGGCACACACATCCCCAGGTGCCTCGGACTCACGTTTCCCTGCGATGGCACCAGTATCAGGTGGTGCTGCTGACTCAGGCTGCAGCTGGTGTTGCTGCCAAAGGGATCTTTACTGCCAGCCATGCATTCCTAGGGCTAATACTTGTGTCCCTGCTCAGCAGGCAGGATCTGGGGAAAGGTGCAGGTGAAAACCAATCCAAATGAAAAATAATGACTCATGTTCTGCCTGAGACGCTGCCTGACTCAGTTTGCCACGGGTCTCTACTTCTGCTGGTGACAGTGCAAGAGAGGCTTTGGACATGTGCAGCAGGGCCAGTCTTGTCCCTTTTGGTGACAGTGTGAAATTAGATCTGTGCACATGAAATCCCAGACTGGGTCATACAGGCCAGACTTACACCAGCATTCAAAAGTTTGTTTCAAGGAGACTGTTTTTCTGGACTGTTCTTTTAGACTGAAATAGAAATAAGTATTAGTCTTGTGGCTTGCCACACCAGCGAGCTCTTTGCCCAGCTTCTGTGCCTCCTGAGAAGACCCATCATCCTTTCTCTTTGGTTTTTGCTGTCAACATACATTTGTCTTAAGCTCATATGTTCATCCAAAGCTTGTGACTCGGCAGACTTCAGCACCACAACATGCTGTGCAGCCTTCACTGGTTGCCCCTCTTGTTTTCATGAGGTTTTGCTAATGGCAGCTGGTGTCTGCTCCTGTTGAGTCAGGAGAAGTGCCCACCACATCTCTGCTTTGCAGTTATGTCTCTCATGCGTGTCTTGTAGCAGATGGTCAAAACTGTCACTACTCATACACTCTCAAAGATAGATCTTCCAGAGGCTGATTCCCTGATGTTTAATCCCTGCATAAGCACCTTGTCATGGGAGAGGGAGCAGCCCTCTCTCCCTCTCATATAAAAGGCAGCAACTGGTTCTAAAGCAATGAGCATGTTTGTGATAAGTACCTCATGTACTGTACCTCATCCCTGTGGTTAATACTTGTATTTGTATTTATGTATTTTTCTGTGCTCTGATCATCCCTGTGGTTAATACTTGTATTTGTATTTATGTATTTTTCTGCTCTTCAAGCTTTTATATTCTGGTTTTCTTTTTCATTTGTACATCCTGGTTAAATAATTTTCTTGTTACACTACACTTCATTTCTTTCCATTGTGTTTTTGTCTGCCAGGGATGTGTCATTTCCTACTGCTCCTTTTGCTCTTTCCATGTGCAGTCCTTCATACCCCTCTCCCTGCATGCCCATTCATTTGCTACTGCCTTGGCCCTGGGGTTGCCCAGTTTCTTGAAGCTGTTTTGAACTGCAGCAAAAGTGTGTTCACACTTGAAATGTCAGTACATTCACAGACTTGGGAGTGCCACTAATGGTCAGTCAGAGGCCAGAGAACATCCCAGAAATTCAAGCCAGCTTGAGCCAACAGTTTTTGATAATAAATTATCAATAAAGAAAATAATATTGGAAATTTAGAAGCATGTACATTTACTCTTCCAATATTTTCCATTTACTTTCAATTTTTCCTACTGTCTTCTAGAAAGACATAAATGTCTTCAATGAATTAATGATCAGTTCTGGTCCTGCAAATACTAGGAATTAATTTAATGGGCTCCACTGACTGCATTATCTGAGTGGGGCACTCTGACAGTGTGTGCACGTGTCTACGCATGTGACAGCCGTGTGACAATGTGCTTTCACCAAAGGTGGCAGATGCGAGCCTTGCATTGTATCAGATCATATTTCCCCTAAAAATTGGTTGAGTTCTTGAACATAGAAATATCCTAAATACAGACATTTGCATTTTCAGGTTTTGTCAGTCTTCATGATAATAATAATAATCATCATCATCATCATCATCATCATCATCTCCAAATCTCTAAACAAAAAATGCTGCTACAGAAAAAGCATTTTAGTTTTCTGTGTTCTCCTGCATCTGCCCAGCATTTCCCTCTCCTGGATTATCAAGCCTCAAGCTAACCTGCTAGACTATCTTGTAGAAAAGTGATGTGGGAATGAAGGCGGTGAGCGGCACTGGAAATACATACTATGCCTGATTGGAATCCTTGTGTGTGACAGAATAATGAAAACATATATCAATCCTCAGTGCTGTGATAATTCATTATTATTTGCATTGCACCCTGAAATTCTCTGGTAGGAGGCAGGTCTCTGTGGCAGCAGTAGCAGGAGTAGTTTTAGCCATTCTGGCTGAGTGCAACATTGTGCCCACTGCCATTGTGCCAAAACCTTAGAAGTTCAAAGGTATTTCGTGGGTCATGTTACTTTGGCCACTTCTCCCCATCTAATATTGAAATATTGTGTGTTTTTTGAAAGAGACAGCTTCCCTTAATCCACAAGGATTACTTCCATCACAAACAAACCTCTCCCAGTAGATCTGGAGCCTGGGCTGCCTTGTGCCTGTTGGCTCTGACAACGATTTCCTGTGTCAGGGTAGGGGTGGGAAGTGAGTGCCAACACTCCAGCACAGCAGCAGCCCCCCAAAAAGCCACTCAGATCTCACAGGTCTCACATCCTCTGCCACATGGTGTCAGCCCCATGAAAGCATGAGCTAATGCAGGGAGACAGTCATTGAGCACTGCTGGGACCCAGCTCTGGAAGCAACCAAAGAAGGCACAAGACAGGGCTGAAAGTTTGGGTGGGGGCAGTGGGGAGTGAGGGGGACCTCCACAAAGAAAGTCCCCAGGAAGATGAAAAGGCATGAAGTGGGATGCTGGAGGGCAGCTGAGCAGAGGGGTGGAGAGCTGGGCAACACAGTGAAGAAGAGGATAGGAAGGGGAAAAGATGGTGACATGGAAAACTATTGAAAGGATGACAGAAGAGGGGAAATAAAGGGAGAGGATGATTTCAAACACCCAGAAGGGGTGCTGAGAAAGGAAAGGAATTATCTGGGGTGAGAGAGGTACCTGGGGAGCAGATCAGCAGTGGAGACAGCATGAGGACTGACAGGAAACTTTTGGGCAAAAGAGAAAAGGCAATGGAGAGAAGGAGAAGGGACACTGGACTTTGCATAAGAAGAATCAGAAAAAGGGAAAGAAAATGTGCATCAAATTAGTGTAATAGAGATAGATAAAGAAGGAAAGTAAAGAAGCAAGGAAGTGCCCAGGACTTTTAGAAACTTCAGTTCATGCAAATCTGTTCCAGCCCAGCTTTTGAGGATGACTCTCAGGATGAAATCAGGAACCTGGGTTAAACAAACTCTGAATTTTGGAAACTTCTTTCCAATAGTAGTGAAGCAGAATGCTTGAAAACTGGCACATTTCCTATTACACAGAGATGGAAGGAAAGAAAAAGAATAGACATGTCCATAAATGCAGTAATTACAACCACATGCTCTTATAGCAGAACTATTTTTAAAGGATCACTTTAGTATTTTTTGTTTATTAACTGTCACTGGGGAGGATAAGTGTAGTAAGTGTGATAAGGAATTAACCAAGCTGTGTTTGCAGTGCTGCTTGCTGATGGATGGAGTAGTGCTGGGATGCTGTACATCCATGCCTGTGCTGTACTCCACTGGGTAGCAGGCAGGGAGCCAAGGTGCAGTTTCTGCAGTGGATTTAGCCAGCCTGGTGTTGCAGTGTTGCTGGATGGGCTGCACTCCCAGCGTGGCAGCTGAGGGGAGGAGCAGACTCCCTCCTGGGATGGGAGCAATGTCTCCCCACCCTGCTTGGGTGACCAGAGGTCTCTGCCAGGCACGAGCCAGCTGGAATAGGGGAATGGTTTCCAGCCACTTCCCTCTGGCTTGGCTTCTCCTGCTTTGCAGGCTGAACCAAGGCAAGGGAATTCAGCCCCTAAAGCAGCCAACTCTGTGTCCACCAACACTGCCAAATTCACAGAGCAGAGTCTTTATTGCATGCAAGAAGTGAGAGCAAAGCTGACACCATGCAAGCAGTGAGAGCAAGGCTGACACCAGGGGGAAGTTTTTCCATCAGGTGTGTTGCTGGCATGAGATTCACCCGATGGCACGACACAGCTTTTAATCTCTTATATGCTCCTTCTGCCAAGTGTTTGAGTTCCAGCTTTTCAGTTCACAGCTTGTGCCATTCCTCATACAGGTAAGGAAAGGCTGCACACAAAAGAGATGCACGTGACATTTTTGGTGGGGTTTTTTGGCTCATTCCTGCAGCTGCTGTCCCTGGAGGCTCTCAGCTGAAGCCCAGAGGGGAGAAGGTGGGTGGCAGGAGGGCACAGCCATGGCTGCAGTGCAGAGGCAAGTCAGCCTGATGGACTGCAGGGCCCTGCCACTGGCATCACTCAGTGCCACGTATGCTTCCACCCCATACCCTGCAGCCCATCCTCTCTGTGCCCCCTTCCGCATCACTGGGAGGATATCTGCCCTGAAATGCATACCAAGGACAGGCAGTGAGTGTGGCTGACCACAGGCTGGACAAACCCTTCCCTGTCTGGTAGG
>VZSU01002139.1:1131359-1157072 GCA_013398715.1 Nesospiza acunhae
CTAAGGAATTTCTCTGTTCTGAAATGTGTTGAAATCTTTAAAAAACATTAGCAAATACAGCAACTAAGTACTCTCTCCCTGCATTTTAAATATCTTGTTTACTGCATGTGACATTAAAAAGACACGTTTTGATGTCAGGTTCAAAGAGGTATATATGCCAGTATCCAGCCCTGCAAATATACTAGAGGGGTGGCAAAAACCTGCCTGTGGTGCTGCATGGGGAGCCATTTGCCCAAGCAGTGACTCCTTTAAAGACAGCAGGAAAGTAAAATTCTGTAAAAATCAGACAACCCGAGCAGCAAGCTCTTTTGGATATCCAGTGGGAAGAAATGGCATTTGTTCCATGAAGACATAATGAAAAACACTTAACAACATTAAAACAAAGCATGGATCTAATGAGCTCTAAGGAACAAGAGAAAAATAGTATGAATACTAAGAGTCAAAATTCTCAGCATATTTAGCTCTTGAAAATCTCTGCTTACAGATGTGAAAACATCTTTGTTTATTTCATAACTGTCAAGGTTATAATGTCATAAAACAAACTTCCTGAGATATTAATCTGGTTTTATTGGTCTTTCCTTACTGATGTAAGTGTTCTTGGAAAACAATCTGAGCTCTGGCATCTCATTAGAGATAGAGATGTAGTGGCTGAAGCAGACTGTGCACCCTGTCCACGACCAGGCTCTATCTTTGCCCATGTCCTGATACTCTGTTCATGCACATGCTTGTCAGGAACTTGTTTTCAGAGATGCTGATAGCAAGCAATTCCTGCTCATGTCAGGAATGTTTCTGGAAGCAGAAACATTTTTAAAATTAAAAACCAGGTCAAATGCAGTTTTCTGTTTTGCTGTTTCCATTTCAGTATCTCAAGAACATCCTGTTGGTGTATTGTGGACAGAATGAACCTGCTCCCCGCTTCCCTGCTCTGTGCTAACAAGTTGCTATTTGTTACTATAGTTATATTGATTATTTTTAATAGACTAGGAAATTGCCATGGAAACTGCCAGCTCTTCTCCTTCTGCATCCTGGGATCTCCAATCAGCTCATAAATGTAATCTGAACTAGGTGTCTCCCATGGCAGCATCTAGGGTCAACTGTGTGCATCATTCTTGAGGGGTTCACAGAAGGAAAAGAAATTTAAGGAAAGTGATAAAGAAAAGGTCTTCCTCTACTGTGAGAAATGCCCAGTGCTCTGAACACAAAGTAACTTGAAAAGCATTGGGCTAGCTCAGCTTCTCTTCTGAAGGAATGAGTTTACATCCTTGTGGCTTTGTCAGTGTGCTACAGAGCTGTCATTGTTTCCCTTATTAGCTTAATAGCTTGTATGAGCTACATGGCCATACATAGGCGACATGGACTATAGCTATACTTTCTGTGGACTTCTGCTTGTTAGTTAACACATGACTACCTGCCAAGCCAGGAGTTCCTTGGAAAGTACAGGCATAAGTGAATGACACAGAAACTATTTGCACATGGAACAGCCTGGGAAATTCCCAGTTGCTCTGAGGTTGAATAAAAGAAAAATTCTGTTTGTATGGCACAAGGCCTGAAACAGAGGATAGCTTCACTGTTCAGGCTAGTTTAATTCTAGGAAAAACTATCTGCATTCTGCAGTTCAAAAATTATAGGAAATAGAGATGGGAACAGCTTCAGAAAGGATCTCAAATACTGAGGCAACATCAGCCAGACTTGAACTGCCTCAGAGAGCTCCTTTCCCATGATTTGTTATCCCAGATATTGGGAGAGTGTTCTCCAAAGGCTAAACAAGACATATGATATTGAGCTTCTTTTAAAACACTTCCTGTCTTACCTGTTATTGTCATGGAGAATTGTTTTTTCCCTTTCTCCCTACAGCTTTTGCTTTCATGTCTACCTGGCCAACACACCAAAGATCCTACTCCGTGACAGTCCTGTCCATGTTGGTTTGCTCTCTGCAGAAAATGATGGTCAGAAGGGTCCCTGCTGTAGAAAGATCCAGCACAAACTTTAGACAAGACCTTTGCTCAGAATTATTTACTGCATTTGCACCATCAATGCTGTCAGAGCACAAGCAGAGCCAGACGGACATAAAAAACTGCCGGCTCAGGATATTCTCTGTGCAAGCACACACACCCCCACACACTGCAGAGCCTCTACCAAGGCAATCCACATTTTTGCTGGCTTTTGGAGTCTTTACAAAAAGATTGCAAAGCAACTTTCAAGATCAGGAAAATGGGGAGAGAGCGCACAGGACCAGGTAAAGTGGTGGCTTGTTCTCCTGGATTTTCATAAAAGAGTGGTCTGCAGTATTTTCTCTGTGGTAAGTGTATCAGAACATCTGAAAGACATGGGAATAGCTAAAAAATTAACTTGGTCCCAACCAGACCAACTTGCAACACACATATTGTTTCCTACTATCAAAATGTGATTGGATGCTTTATTTTATTTTTAAGAAAGGGCTGAGTGGGCATCTTGAATGGATTAATTTCCCTTCTTAGACAAGCTTACAAAATTGCCCACAGAACTAATCTATATGAAAATTTTCTCTTGGTAATAACTCTTTCACCTAAATTCTATTTTTTTTTTTTTTTTTTTAATTCTAAAAATCCATCTTTACAATAAATCAGAGCTGTAGGGTTGTGTAATTTTGGTTTTCCTTTTAGTGACAAAAGCAGTGTCCGAGGGTTGGCAAAGATTTTTATGCACTAACCTCCATGAACCACTACAGTGCTTGCTTTGACCAGTGCCATTCAATTCAGTGTCCTGATCCTTTTTATCTATTTCTTAATTATAGAGGGAGCAATAGATAAATAAAATTTCAGATGTTGCACTGTCAGTGAAAGTCTTTCCATTGCTCTCTGCCCTGCATTGCTTTTCTTCATCACCCATTCTTACCCCCACAGAAGCAGTGCCAGGTAGGGATGTGGGAAAGGGTGCAGCTCACCCTCCAGCATGCAGGAAAGAGGCAGGGAGAGGAGAAGGAAGGAACTGGTGAGTTTACATGGATAAGTCTGCAGAAAACTTTTAAGATTAGGAAAGTTTGGGATTCTAGCACTGGATCAAAAGCTCTCTCCAGCTCCCTGAAACCAATCTGACAGTAAAAACTCTCCATTATGCATTCATTCAGAGGACATTGACAGGTTCAGCTTTTACCAGCTGTTTTAACTTCACCTTCAGGTACTGCCTGTTGTCCCTCATATGAAGCTTATGTGAAAGCTTCAGGTTGCCAGAAACCATTGCTATAGGCTTAGGCTCATTTAACAGGAATGTGATTGTTTGATCTCATTTGTCCTTTCTGGACATGTAGTGTCCAGGTCTGGTACTAATTATCATGAAACCTCAGTTTTGAGAGAAGGCAATTGCTGTGACTGGAGAGTAAGAGCCCAAGATTATGGAAAGAGAGAATGAGGGAATGAAAAAAAAAAGGAGAGGGACAGAGGAAATTAAAATGCTCTACATTCTCAGGGAATAAGTAAAGCAGATGACCACTAAATTTCAGATAAAATTATTTGGGGATAAGTATCCAAAACAGGCATGGTAAGGGGAAAGGATAAGGCTTGATATTTGGATGAACACTTAAGCTAAAGTACATCTTACACAAGGATGACTTTAAAAGAGTCAGGATATGAGGAGGGTAAATGCTTCTTGTCCCATTTTATGGGTGAAGAGGTGAAGATTGGCATGGGTGGGTGGTGGAGCTGTCCTGCACCTTGCAGGTAACCCTGGCAAATTCTAGGCAGTTCTCTCAAGCCCTTGCAGGGGTTCCCTTTCCAGATGAAAGATGAGGAGCCATGGTGACCAATTTCTGCTTCCTGCAGGAAGATGTCCAGCTTGCTGGGGTGGCCAGAGGTGGCACAGCTGAGGGCAAAGGGTTGAGGAACCAAAGAATCAGCATTTCTTCTCCCTCATAAGCACAACTTCTGGCAAGTCTTCCCACCTTTCAATATATGCTAGCAAAGACAAAATCTGTATCAAGGGGTAAACAGCTTCATGGGTAAACAAGCCACAGACTTTCCAAGATATTATAACCTCATCCAAAATGTGTTCTGGCAGTGGTCTTTTGTCTTTCCTCACATATTTCTGCTCCTGAGGACCTCCTATGGCAGAATCAGAAACAGCAGTGAAAACAAACTCTTCCATATCCAAGTTAAAGTTACCTCGCCTTGTTCCTTAAGATTTTGTCCCACAGCAACACTTGCCTTAAATTCATATGAAACTACTTTTCAATTAGCACATCTTTGTCTCAGTATTTTCTGTCTGAATTTTGTAGGCAGGACTCAGAAACTGAGATGCCAGCGTGGCATGAGCTAAGGGAAAAAAGAACAGCTGAGCACAGCAATAAAATAAAAATAGGCATGGTAGCTATACTGAAAGGGACAAGGTTCTGCAACCATGCTGTATGGCTCAGAATTCCCCTCAGATCAGAAAACTGGGAGCAAGAGGGAGGGACTCACTCTTCCTATATGATTTTACTCATATCCTGCTGGGCACAAAGCCCATTTCTTTAATGATGCAGTTCTGGCTAAGAAGGAGCCAGAACAGTAAATGCTGATGTGGACAGAGATCATAAAGCCCTGGTCATTTGTGCTTTCTTGAAGTAGCAGTAATAGTAAGGGGGTCTCTTGTCTCTTTTAGATGTCTTCAGGGAGATGTGATGTTTTCCTGTTTTGTTGTTTTAATTGGGTGAAAGAAAAAAAACGGAAGATGGAATTATTAATCTGGAATTCAGCATGCTTGAAACAGAGCATTTCTGGGCCGAGATGTTCTTGAGAGGGTACTTCTGGATATCTAGAAGGTTCTCATGGCATTCATCTGGAATTTGCCTTTCCTCCTTTAATCCTATCCCCTTAGGGAGAATTTCACAGAACCCCACGACCAATTCCTATAGGAGAGCTAATGTAATTTCCTTCTGCTTCTTTTATGGAATTGGCAGAACATTTAACCATTTAATTGCTATTGGTATCCTCAGGAATTAGGCACCTAGGTATTTTTGAGATTTGAGACAAACCTCTGTGAAGAGATCTCCTTTTTGCACTTATAAAATTTCTGGTCAGTCTCTCCACACCCAAGTGCCATAATCTGTCTTGAATTCATGCCATATTCCTTTGCCAAGCTTGCCAGGATAAAATATAACCCTCAGTCTTAGAACCGTAGGCTGTACATCCTGATCTTCCTCTGTTCCCATCCAGGTCATGGGGTGAGAGCCCCTCCATGTCCTGGCAGCTCAGGGAGGATGTGGAACGGGGATATGTGGGGATGTTCATCAGAGGAAGAAATTTGCTCAGATGTAGGCTAGGTCAAACAGAAGGCTAAAAAATTCAATCCCCAAAGCAAACAAAATGCAGCTGGATGCAATTACTGGCATGAGCTCTGTCCATTCTCTGGCTGCCTTGGGTTCTTGCACCACTAGTAGTCACTAATGCAGCTTTTTGACATCAGAAAAAGAAATCTCATATCAGCCCTACCTTGGCTGGCTTTAAAGCATGTGCTTTTTCACACTGTTTTTATAGAATGGATTTTGAAAGATGGTTTGGCTTTGACAGCCCTTTTTGAAAGGCTCCTTTCCTAGGAGCTAAGACACAAGTGAGCTCCCTGCATCATTTCCCCCTCACTCCTTGACAGCCCCATATACATAATAATACTTACAACTGGCAGCTGACATTTACATTGAATAAAATGACCTCAAAGGAGAGAGGCTTTTTGACATAAAAAATTTGTAAAATGACAGTGAACTTATGTGGTCTGCAAAATAAAAAATAAAAATAAGTGGGACTCAGTGAAGGAGGAATAGCTCAGTGGAGTTTGAGAGTTTTACCATGTACCTGTGCTGCATCACAGTCCAAATCGCTCTTTTCTGCCCTGAATGTCTGGATCAATTTCCTCACTAGCATTTCTATTACAGTCAGCAATCAGGAAAACAGAAGCAGGCGAAAACTGGCTCTGAACTTGCTCCATCTCCTGGCTGCTGGGTTTCACTATCTGCCTGGGAAATCCAGCTTCAGCTCTGGGCTTTCATTAACTTCCTACCCTGTGAAAGTATTCTATAAAATGGTGTTATCATACTCTGGGTACTCCCATCAAACCAGACCCCTCTAGCACTGCCAAATTGAAAGCAGTGCTGAGGTTATATTTGAAGACACAAGCAGATATCAGAGTGCACGATGGCCTGGATTTTAGAGGATGATAGCTGCTGCAGTTGCAATCATGTTGCCTACATGAAGAAAGATTCTGATCTCATTCTGCACCTGTGATTTTCTAGAGCTTATATTTCGCCTTTCTGGGTCCATCATCTCTGTCAGCTCTTTAGTAGATATAATAAAGATTTATATTCTTAAGGATTACTGTTGCTGTTGCAAGACATTAAGGTAATAGGCAGGAAGAACCCTGACAGAATTGTTTAGTAACACACTGAGGATGATGCAGTTTACAGCCTATCTCCTCTGATTTTTATCTTTTGTCTTTCTTCACATCTGTGCTCCTTGGCCATTTAAATGGAAAACTTGTTTAGATTGGACAAATTGCATTTGTGATTTTCACATATAATTTTTCTTATTGAATCAATATGTGGAAATAAAATCTGTAAGAAACTAACTCTTGCAAAAGGCTTGTGCAGCCTTCTGCTATGCAGTGGGCAGTCCCTGACTCAGTACACACTACCTATCTAAGCTAATTCATCAGCCACAGGAAAAAAGACACACAGACAAAAAAATAATGGTAGATCCATGAGTTAATCTCTCACTGGGCACAAAGGAACTGAGCGTCTCTAAACATGTGACCACAATTTCCCATATCATGGTGTTTCCAGGGAATAATTTTGGGGCATCCATTTATGCTGGCTGAATATTTAGCCTGGGTTCAGCTTTTTGAATAATGGTTGCTGATACTCCTGCTTAGAGGGCTAATTTTTTGCTTTGGCGATTTAAAGGACTTATTAGATTTTCAAATCTGGCTTCTTGTAAAACAACAGGCCATTATACCTCATCCACTATTCCTGTACTGAGTGCAATAACTAATTTCTGCACAAAAGCAATGTGTTTACATCAGGCTTCTGGAAGAAACTAAAGACCATGGAGATGGAGAACCTGTCTTACCTTTCCGTGTGTCCTGGATTGTTTAGTTTATGTTGGTATATGCACATACACACACACATGCGCATACAAAAAGGCAGGTTACAGGTATACACATCAATTATTTGGCTTCCTTTTCCAGCCACTGTTACTGTGGCACTATATCTACACAACTAGAGATAATTCAAACCTGATGTATTTTCTCATGAAGTGACACCATGAAACCATGACAACCTTTTTGTCATGATGAACTCTTCAGGTCATTTTGTTTGCTTGCTTGCTTGTTTGTTTGTTCCCTAGCATCGTTCCTAGCTTGTATCTCTTCTTCCCTAATGAAGAACTTTGCAGGTTTGTGTTGAAGCTATTTTCAGTGAACAGTTCCAGTTTACCAAGAGGTCAAGATCATTATGCTTACCAATCTTAGCATGATCTTCTGATTGATTTCTTCATGATTTCTTTCGTCTTGTCTCATCAAAAGCAGCATGCTCAGCAGCTCAAAAGAGGTGATTCTCTCCCTCTACTCTGCTCTTGTGAGATTCCACCAGGAGTACTGCCTGCAGTTCTGGGGCCCTCAACATAAGAAGGAGGTGGACCTGTTGGAACAAGCCCAGAAGAGGGCCACAAAGATAATCAGAGGGCTGGAACAGTTTGGGTTATTCAGCCTGCAGAAGAGAAGGCTCCAGGAAGACCTTATAGCAGCCTTGCAGTACCTAAAGGGGGCTTACAAGAGAGATGGAGAGAGACTATCCCCAAGGACTATCCCCTAGTGATAGGACATGGGGAAATGGCTTCAAACTGGAAGTAGAGTTAGGTTACATAATAGGAGGAAATTGTTTACTTTGAGGGTGGCAAGGTACTGGGACAGCTTTCCCGGAGAAGTTGTGCATGCCCCATCTTTGGAGAGCTCAGTGCCAGGCTGGATGCAGCTTGGACCAGCCTTGTCTAGTGTGTGGCATCCCTGCCATGGTAGAGAGATTGGAATTAGGTGATCTTTAACACAATCTTCCAACCTATACCATCGCATCATTCTATGTGACACTTAGGGACACGGTTTTGTGCTGGGCTAGGCACAAACCCCAGTGCTGGGTTTACAGTTGGACTTGACAAACTTAAAGGCCATTTCTGACCTAATGAATCCATGAATATAAAAGTCTGTATGTGCAAGATACTTTTATCAACTAAACTCTTCAGCGGGTGAAATCAGGGCTGTCCTACACTAAATATTTTTCATGACTTGACACCACATGGTCTTGACACCACCCACACATACCACATTGAATGTGACATCATTATTTGAATTATTTGAATCTTCTTCTTTGTTATGTTTAAATACTTCCAAATTTGGGATTTTCTCAAGTATGCCATGACTTAGAGATACTGACAGAAGGCCATTGATCTTCTGTCGCTTTTTCTTTCTATGACTCCTGGAGGAAAGCTGTCAAGATCCAGGCTGCAATGCATGTTTGGATGATTATAATCCTACTTGAGCCTTTTAAAGAAAAATATACTTTATTTTATTATTTTCTGGAACATTTTGTGCATATGTTGATTGCAAAATTGTTGTGCTTTGTTGACAGAGCACTGGTTACAGTTTAAAAATAGTCATCTTAATTAGTTTCCTAAATTTAATTCAGTTATAGTAGCATATTCCAAAGCAGGATGGCTAAATCCAAATCCATGACATCAGAAAAATGTATTTGTAGGCAAGTGCTGCTTATTACTCCAGCTTGTGACAAGGATAAACTCTACAAGAAAGGTGCAGCTTAAGAAACTGAGGGGAAAAAACCCTCTTCCATTTTTAACAGCTTTTCCATGCAAATTGGAATTTGCATGGAAAAGCTGAAAAAATGCACTGAACTTACACTTACCCTTTAATACAGATAATGCGGTACCTAAATTCAGCACTGTAGCTGAAATTATGTAATCCTTTGGTTGCACCACCATTAGAAGAAAATAAAACTTGTGAAACATTGCATTTTAATTTGTTATGAGACTTGCACTGCTGGGAAGTCATAGCTCAAATTTGCAGTTGTGGATCCTTTGTATAAATGCTAGATAGAGGGAAGGGTTGGGAATATTTCAGGAAATTTCAGGAAGAGTCCTTAAAAAATTATGCTGGGTTTACATTTCTCAAAAAAAGAATGTGAAAATGAGATCTAACTGTAACTTCCCTCGTCTTCCTTCCTGTTGACACAATTATTTACTCACAATGTGTGAATAACTGCTAGCAACCAAACTGCTCTTCAAATTTGATTTTTATTTGCTGCAGTACAGGTGAGTTTCTACTACTGTGTTCCTTTACTAAACTCATCCGTGAGCTGGCATTATTAGAGCTGGGCACAGCAGCCATTCCCCCTCACACTGCTTCTTGCTGTGCTTGTTCTCAGGAATGACATGATTGTTTCTGGTGGCTAGCTGACTCCAACCTCATTTTAAAAATCTCACTAGAATGTTGATTTTTTTTTTCCTTGGGAGACATTGACATAAATAAGAATGAAGAACTCCAGAAACTATGAAATAATTTCATTTCTACCCAAACAGGCTCAACGTGGGACATTTTTCCAACAGTAAATGGAGTTCTGTCAGATTGACTGCTTGGGTGCACAGTTTGTATTTAATTTCTAGTCTTCACCATCACACAGGTTTATTGCAATGTCCATAGGAATAAACAGCAGAACTGGAGATCCAGAGCCCTAACATCCCTTTAAGAAAGATAAGGCAACTCTTCCTGTTCAAAGGGGACTCAAAGCACCTTTAATGCCTGCATGGAGGAAAGACACTTAACCAGAAGAATTTCTTGAGATATAAAGAGGACTAGATCCAGTCTGGAAGATGGAATAGCCAAATCTTGTAATGTTGCATCTCTTCTGGTTAGTGAGATACCTTCTTGGTTAGATAAGTAAATATTTTACTTGATAGGCACCCTAAGGCTAGTATGGTTCATGCCAGAGGTTGGTTTGTCTCCTGCATATTTCAGCATGATGCATTGATGAAAGTGCTCCTTGGCAAACCAGAAGACAGCATCTGAAATAGAGGCTGAATCTCTGTTCAGAAGAAGAGGAAACTATCATTTGCTAATTTTCTAATTGCAAAAATTAGGCTAAATTCTCATTTAGCAATTTATTTTATGGGCACATCCGAAAGCCTGTCTACTAGCTTGGAAAGTTATGCTCCATCCAATCTGACTTTCCATAACTGTCACTGAAGGTGAAGTCTGTTTTCTGGAATGTTTCTGTAAGAAAAAATATTTCTTCATTGAAGAATGAAGCTTCCAGGACTAGGAGAACAGCTGGAGTTCATTGATTTTTAACTTATGACCAACACCCCTCGTTATGTTTTGCAGTATGAAGTCAGTTTTCGTTACTTCGTGAGGAGAGAAAATGTTATGTTTGCCTTCCTGATTGGGCTGCAACAGTTTATTCATTTCCTAGGAATGCTGGTTCAGTACTTCTCTTTTTTTTCCAAACCACTCAGACAAAAATTTGGGAACATCCGAGGTTATTTTAAGCAATTTGCACTCTGTATTTCATTATACTGTCTCCCTGAACTACTCAGATTTCCAAGAGCATCCAAATGACACTGTCATGGAAGCATGTTTTCATTCTGTCAACCCATAAGCACAACAGTGCTCACATACCCACACATACATTACCAGCACTTACGGCTTTGTGGTTGCAAAGTCAATGTGCTAATCTGAAGCAGGTTGTTTTGGCCTCTGCTTCTTTTCTGTGAAAATACAGCACTACATCATGATATGGATGCGCTCTGGAGCACAGTGTTAGCACAAGGCATAGCTCTGCTGGCAAAGCAAGCACTGCTGCCTTGAAATGAACCTGAAATGGATGACTGGGATTGCCATTTTCCACCAAGGTGCTTAGATGCCATTAGAGTGATGAGGATAAAAACTTTTTAAACAAGAATTAAACCCAGTGAACCTGCAGGCACTTTGATTAGCTGTGCTGCCATGGCACAGCTTTACTGCAGCTGATTTCAGTGGTTTATTACTAAAGCCAGAGGAAGCACTGTCAGGTATAGAGCTGGGCAGTCTGTTAAACCTATTGCTGAACAAATTAATGGAAAGCATAATGGAAAACAGTTTGCTTAAAAGCCCTTTTGAAAGGTATTGATTTGGCATGGGCTGGATTTTTTTTAAGCAATACAATGTAAAACTTCAGTATGCTCCATCTAGACACAAACCCAGAGTTTTTTGGCTGAGTTTTCCTTGGATTTTAGGGATTAGTTTCACGCTATCCCTTCTCTTTCCTTCCCTGCCTCTCCCAACAAATGAAGAGCAGTCTCAGTCTTAATTCAACTGAACAAACCAAATGTTTTAAGTAAATGCTGCCCTGTAAATAACCCAATTCTTCCCCCTTGTGGCATTTCTAGCAAGAATCACAATTTGAGATGTTTATGGTAAATATTTTGCAAAGCTGCCAGGCACAAGCCCTTGTGTTACATTTGTAGCTACAGGCAGGGAGACAGAGGAGGACAGCAGAGGTCTGAGGCAGAATTTGAAGATGACTTGTGTCACTTTTGACATGAGTTCAGGGCACAGCAGTGCTGCACCTCAGGTATGGTGGTGCCTGGCTACACCAGCTGCCCGGCAGTGCATGGCCTGGTGGGCAGTGTCTGGCTCTGCTGAGCGGCTATTCTGTTTCCAAGGGACTCATGCTCTGCCAGTGATACCATTTGACTAACTCCATGCTGCCCCAGTGATGGCTGGAGTCAGCCAAGGTAGCATGTCCCTGCAGAGAAGAGCCACACCTCAGCAGTGCCTGAGAAACAACCTGCTCTTCCTACCCTTGTCCCTCGACATTCATTTAAACACAACCCACCAAGAACTTCTGCCATTTGATGTGCTGTCAGAGCAGTGGAGGTTTGGCTCCCCACAGGAGATCATGAACTCTTGTAACTTGGAGCAGCAATGGCAGAGGATGATGCTTTCAATGCACCATTGCAGAGCAGAGAGCAAGTTTCAGAGAAACTGCAAGTGAATTTCAGGATATATACATATACATATATACATATATATATATATATAAATTCATTTTATGAAGTTATCAAAATATAACTTGGGGAAGGGTTTTGCTCACCACTGCTTTTCTTGTAGGGACTTGCAGCAATAAATCTGTATAGCAAATAGGTCTGTTTCTCCACGTTTATCCTCATTGTTTAATGCCATATCCCTGCCCCAATATCTTGTTTTTGAGCAAGATTTGAGCGTTTTTAGGTTTGTCATAAAAAAGAAAACAGACTTCCTGGAAAGAAGGGAGAAGAATTGTTCTTGGTTCATGCCACAGAAAGTCCTATTTGAAGCTCTGATCCCTCAGCTCCAGCACATCTTTAAGCCTTGTGAGCCGCTGAAAACCTCTCTTGTAGACTTCACTGCATCAGTGTGTAGCTGTCAGAGTAACTACCAGGTATTACAAATGGGGCACGGAGTAATTTAACAGCAGGAAAGTACTCCTGCCATTAAAGTCTTTGCAGCACCTTTAACTAAGGCAGAGCTGAATAGCATCTGCACATTTTTCTTTCACTTCACACTGCAGACAAGGTAAGGGGCACACATTTCCAGTACAATTTTTCCTTCTCAGAAAATCAGAGCCTAAGTCTACTTTTGACATGAAAAAAAAAAACCACAAAAAAACAACCCACAAAGAAAACAAAAAACCCTCACCCAAAACAACAAAAAAACCCCACTTTTCAGTCTGTTTCAAAAGCCTGGCTGGTGAGTCCCTGCAAATTTGTGCTGCAGTAAACCAGCACTTTTATTTTTCATTCTGAGTCTTAAAATAGCAACAACATCCTATTTAATTTCCCTGATAACTGTATGGAAGAGAGTAGAGTATTCCCTGCCTCATAGGTCTGCAGAGCAGTAACTGAATTTCATGATGAGCAATTTCAAAATATCATCTGTTTTCACCACTGCAGGATATTTTTTCCTTAATTCTCTCAAAAACCCCTGCCCATAATCAGGTCTTACACTATCCTAATTGTTCCCACATAGGTTCCCGTGTATTTGACTACCATGTTGGTCAGATCCATTGGTCTGCTGTTTTGCAGCACCACAGATACACAGTGTCCATAAGCCTGAAATGCATTTTGTAGCTGCTATGTGTTGGTGGAAGTCTCAGCTCACTAATTGAATACAGCTGAGGACACAGAGGAACTGGCCCTAACATTGCAGCTTGGAAAATCTCAACTTAATAGGACAGACATATGGGTTCTACACAAAAATGTTAGAAAATTGGCTTTTTTGGTCACCTTGTCTGGTCAAATCACTTAGGTATAATGAGGAGGTGGATCACTAAGGGAAAAGCCAAGGCTGGAATGAGGTAGTGCAGCTCAGGGTGGTGGAAGCAGCTGCTCATTCTGCAAATCCCTCATAAAAGTCAACTTTTTCAGGGTTATATAGCACCAGTTCCCATGTGCTATTGATCAAAGTTGGTCACTTTGTCTATATATTACCTTGGAAGAGCAGTTCATGGCCAGCAGGCAGCTGATTCCTTCCCCCAGTTGGACTGGAAAAGTCTCCTGTGAGACAGCTGAAAACACATTTCATGGAACATGTGTTGGAATATCATATCTCCAGTAAGATGGAGACATATCAGCTTCTATCTGATGTCTGTGTCCATGCCTTTTCATAATTATGGTGATGTAGCTTCTGTTGCCTGTCTGTGATGGTGTGATTGGAGGCAGGCCAGCTGTGGGGGTGATACTGGATTGCAGAGTTACAGCTGGCAGGTGCTGTTCTGGCAGCTACAGCTCTACACAGGCTTTGTAGGGCAGTCACAGTTTGCAGTTTGGGACACCACTGAATGAAGTTTAGGATAGAGCATCACACATTCCTTGCTCACAGTGATATGCTTTCAAGTGCTTGGTTTTATCCTTCTGTAGCACAGCGTACTCAAGAAGGCACTTGGTACTGGACACCAGTTTATAAACTCTGAGCCCAGAATAGAGGGAACTACCTCATCTGACCACCTGACAAAACAAAGCTTGCATTGCACCCACTTATCCCTACATTGAGTGTAGCTGTTTGAGAACTCAATTGGAAGATGTTTGAATCAAATGTACATGAAGAGATAAAACACCCACTGGTTCTCTTGGCATTTATTTCCATGGTTAATTCCCCACCCCACCCCTGTGCTTAAAAAAATTATGTCTATTTTCTCACCTAAAAACACGAAGGATTTTTCACATGATGTTACCTGGTTCATATTAGTTCACACCATGACTTTTTTCCTGCAGGCACAAAGGAAGCTGGTACCTCCTCCTGGTCCAGGCATGAGGATGACAGAACTGAGCAAAGGCATAGGTGATGCACAAGCCTCAGCCTGGCTTCTGTGTGACTCCCCTGGTGCTGGCACGGGCTGCCTGTCTTGCCTGCTCAGCACCAGCTGTCCCAGGGACCTGCCTGTCAGTGCAACTGCTCTGCTGCAGAAAGGATGGACACCCCTCACAGATAGGTGAAGGCAGTGATAAATGAGGAGCTGGGGTCTCTTCCTATCAAGAAGCTGCAACTCCAGAAGTCTCCACTCAGAGGCAAGCTTCAGGCACAAGCCTTCACGCTATTTACTTCTTGAAGTAAAGCCTGCCTTGGGAATACCAGGCCAAACTAAAATGCATACTGATCGATATGTTGACTTCCCTGAAGCTGTATCACAAACAGCAACACAGTGCCAGCTATGATGTCCTATGTTCCTCCATCCTGCTGCAAAAATTGGGTTTCCCCATTTGTCTGACTCTACAGGGAATTTGAACTGGCTTATTATTGTAGAAATACTGTATTTCTGCTTTGCTTTGCTGAAGTATCACTCAGTTACTTTGGGAGTGCATATAACTACTAATGATGAATAATAATATTGTTTTATCTGAAAGAAATGCTGAGATGACTAGAACCCTCTTCATTTTTTCTTTGAAAGCAAAACCTATGATTGCCTCAGACCCAAGTCACGGTAGTCCCAGCAGGTAGATAACAGCAGGAGTATACCAGAGCTTGCAGCCTCTGTTTCTTGCCCTCATGAGCTGTGGGTAGTCATGCTGGAAGCTCACACTCAGTCTGCCATGGCTGCAGTGGCTCTTGCTGGGAAAGAAAGGGCAATTTCACCTCTGTAGGCTGAATCACACAGTACATGCTCCTGTGAATCACACTGTTTCTATGACTTTCAAGTTCCTGGGACTAAAAACAGACCCTCATTGCATGTTCCTCTAGAAAATCAGTGCAGCACCTGAATGTGAGGCTAAAGAATGGGCCTGAACTGTAATTCTGTGTCTACTCTCAGCACCCACCCTTAACTCAAGAAAGTCTTGGGCTAAGGCAGTCCTGCTGCTAAAGCTGCCATTCTTGTTTTATGGTGAGGCAAGGCTGTGTAGAGTAGGTATCTCAAGATTATCAAAATATGCCAATATTTCAATGAACATGGGAGGTCAAACTGGACCAATATAATTTGTTGGTACACACCTCTCTCTCTCTCTCTCTCTCTCTCTCTCTATCTATCTATCTATCTATCCTTCTATCTACCTTTTTTCTTTCTTGCTTTCTTTCTTGTCCAGCTGGGTCATTATGAAGTGTTACATCCTAGAGAAATTAATCTTGGTTTTCTCACCCAAGCCTCAGTAAATGGTTTATGACCTCTGTCATACAGCTGTCACAGACAGGATGACACCTGGCATTGATATATGATGTAAACAGTGTCTACCCATCAGCACGAGTCCTGCAGCTGAGACCACAAAAAGCATGGCCACCAGCAAGGGATCCTTTTGTTTTGCGCCAAAAGTGTCAACCAGACAATACCATCTTTGCAAATAGATTTGACTGTCTCCAGTCTTGGTGAGACCAAGGAAGAAATCTGTGCAGAGCACCTCATCCATCCTCTTCCCCTCAACTTCTTTTTTGTTTCTCTCCTGACACTTCCCTTCTGCTTTCACTGTATAAACTTGCCATTGTTATTAATGCCTTGCTCCTTGTTCCTTCCTGCTTTGCCTTAATAAGGCAAGAAGAGAGTTGCAGCCCCCTTGAAAGAAATAAATATTATTACTACATGGGGATGAAACCTGCACTGTTCCTGGGTTGTAGGCTACCATACTGTGTTTCAGGGGGAGCAAGAAAAGGCAGCTAAAGTCCTTAAACTACCCATATCATATAAGCTATAATATCCTGGAAAGTGTGCCAAGGAGTCCTGAATATCTTGAGCAGATGAACCTGTTCCAGCAATAAATTTCTTCTCTGAGCTCATCCTGCTTGCAAGGTGACAGGGATGGGTGCAGTCCTTTGATGCAGTGCAGGCCTTAAGTGTGTAAGCATGGTGTCAGAGGACAGTTATATTTACCACAAATGCTGCCTGTGTAGGAAAAAGTGGAGGCTTTCCCTGATGTGAACTGCTGTAAGCTACAAGTCTCCTTGTATCAGACTGATTGCACCTGGGAAGGGTTCTCAGAGCACAGGACAGGACACTACAAATAAAATGTCAAAAATACTTTGATATACTGGAGAATAGGGAAAGCGGGAAATTTTTAATACACAGAAATTTTGTCAGTTTAAATTTCCAAACATAAGTCATATAATCATGTAAGATTATCAATTTTTAATTTTTAAAGTTCAATTTATTCCTTTAGCATTCTTAAAAATGTGATCCAAATTCTTCAGATGTGAAGAATCCAGATAAAGAAGTACAATGTATGTGTGAACAACCCTTTTTTTCCACTATGATTTTTATCCTGCAAATTATGCTGTCTGCACATCAGTCACTTCCCTTACAGTTTCTGAACCCTTTGTTTTATGTCAGCCAAGTCTGATGGGGTCTCCAGGTCTCAAAGTTATTCAGATTCCTGAAAGTTCCAGATAAATCAGCTGAGTGGACTCAAATGAATTTTCCTTCCAGGGAAATTTAGGTGAAATAACTATTACTCCCTCTTTCCAGCATGGGTCACCCACTGCACCAGGAGCCAGCCAACATGAATGTTGGAGTTTGCTGCCTCTGCCTTGGAGTGGCCAATGGGGAATGTTGTGCTGTTGCAAAGGAGTTAGATGAGCCACCAGGCAGGCACAAATCCATAGGAAATTACATCTCCTTGCTTTTCTTGCTCACAGGAAAAAAATGTCCAGACAGTCCCAGCACTGAGCCTCCTGGACTTGGAGGGGGTAATGAACGTTGGTCTTACTGTAGTCCATCATCCTTTCCCTCCATACAGCCCTAAATATACATTATGATTAGCAAATTAATGGATTTTTTGTGCTGTTTGAATTAGTATTGATTCCACTCCAAAAGCAATACGAGTAGTGTATCAGGGACCTGAAAAGTCCCAGGTTGTTATGTGCTGGAAAGGCACAATAGGAAGAGGAATGAGCTCAAATGGCAGCTAATAGAGAAAAAACATTTGGAGAATCACTTCTAGTGTTTTCTACTTTTTATTTCTGATGTTCAACAAAAGAAGAACCCTGAAAAAAGAAGATCTCTTGAAATAAATGTTTCCAGGCTATTCTATTTTCTAGTGTGGAAGAGCTTATTCACATTGTCTTGTACTGACAAAGGCTTTACCAGTTACAACATGACTGATTTTTAGTTACAGCATGGAAAAAGCCTTTATCTCTTCTGAGGAACCTTTGTGAGAAGCAATGGCTCAGCCAGCAGTCAGTCCTGGTTCTGAGTCAGGGCACCAGCTGGAGCCAGGTACTACTGCAGGGACCCACCAGTCAGCTGCACTGGAGCCCACCAAGAGATGACATCAGCCAGCCAGCCACCACTGCCCCTTTTTGATGGAATTTTTTCCCACCTTCCTCTCAAAGACCTGTACCACATGCATTTCAGGTGGTATTTCAGCCTCTCTTCTGCTTGGTAAAGGATTTGTTGTTGTAGCTGACAAACAGCTGAGATGCACCAGGGAGCAATACAACAAGAGACCAAAGTGCTACGGAGTGGCACAAATACATGTGAGTGCTAATGCTGCTCAAGGAGGACTATGACCTTGCTCTGACCCGGCAGGTGACAGACAGAGCCTGTCTCATGCACTGTATCCAGACAAATTTCCCTGTTCACTTTTTCTCTGGTTGCCTAATCCTTCCTCAATGACACTTGGAGCACAGTAGCTGTTCTGAGACTCCCAAACAGATGCAGACAGGTTGGGTGCCAGGGCCCCAGGCAGGATTTTAACCACCTAGGGCTTGAGGTGAGGCTACTACACCATGCAGGACCTTTGTACCGAGTCTGCAGGAAGATTAATTGTTGCTATTTTTGTTTGCAGTGCGGGGTTTTTGTTTGTTTGTTTTGGGTTTTGTTTGTTTGCTGCTTTTTTAATATGAGATTATGCTTCCTACCCATCTCTTCCTGCTTGGATGAGAAACAGCAAATGGAATATTGCACAGCACACCACATGGCCACACATGTCTGATCACATTCAACGAACAATAATACCAATATCTAGTGTTAGAAAACACACTATGGAGAATGTCAGTCTAGTCATCCATCCATCATTCTGCAAAGGGGAAGGGGAGGTAAAGGGAAAGGCAGGAGAATCCCCCTTAATACACATGCACACACAGACACATGACTTGCCAGCTGCCCTTCGAGCTGATTGATGCTAATAAGTGTAAAGAGAAGATCAACAGAAATCCTAAAGTACCTTTGGAAATGCTGACATGGTACCTCATCACCAGCTTTATAGGAATAGAAAAACAAATTTGTCTGCATTAAATAAATTATTATCTGTGATTAATTAATTTGATTCAGCAGTTAAAAGTTGTACCATTTGTTTTCTTGTGTATTGCTGGGAAGTACATGTTGTTGAAGCACCAGAAAGCAGAAAGAAATTCTCTAATGATTCAGGCTTTTTGTTAATTTTTCAAATATTATTTTATTCACATGTATCTGAAAGGTGGTAAGAGAGATGATAAAATCAATGAAGCATTAATTTCTTTATGCTATTTCTTGTCAGGATAGACTGGCCATATTTTCAGATGTGCTCCACAGCAGTCCTGAAATAAAGCTGTCTGACCGCACAACCCCATTATGCATAGCCAGTGCAAGCACGAGCAGCCCTGCCTCAGGGACACAGTGCAAACTTACATTTATGCTGACTCCAGACTGCCGTCCCCTGGTTACCTTGGACAGTCCAGGGATTTTGCACCCCTGTTTCTTCGGGCCAGCTGGCAACATACACCTATCTAGATCAAGTTGAATAAAATAAGATTTGAGTGTACTGCAAAAGAAAACATAGCATGAACAATAGGGTGACTCAAAGAGATTAAAATTCCAGTGTTATTTATGTTAGCTGTTACTTCAGGCTGCATTTATTTATTTAAAAAACCCCAAACACTTAACTGATGGGTTTGTATACTCTTTGTCCAGTTACCTTGTGTTGACAGGGGTAAATGAGCCAGGACAGGAAACATCAAATCGCAACAAAAATCTCTAGAGGTTTATTTCACTTCCAAATGTCTCTGCATTTTCTTTTAGCTTTGAACTAAACCACAAAAGCAGTAAATTTTGAAACTGTAAAAAAGAGCAATGGGTTAGAACTTTAGATCTGTACAGGACTATGCTTTCAGTGAGGAAAAGTGCAGGGTCTGGTTAATGTTTAAAAATTTTAAGAATAGTAGACATTCTATTTCTTTTCTGCGAAAACAAAGAAATATATACAAATCCAGCTTCTTACAATAGTTAAAAAACACTGGCATGTAGATATAAATTAATTTAGCCTAATTAACGATTTCAGAGACATGAACACAGCTATCAACTGTTCTTTAATGTTATTAAAATATCCAGATTTAATACCATGAAATCTCAGGTGACGGTCAGAAGTTCCCTTTTTAAATAACCTCTTTTACCATTACAATATTTTCACATGCTTTGGGCTTCTATTTAATGTTGGCTACTACAGGATGAGCTCTAAGCTGGTCCATTTTCCCCTATAAAGTCCAGTAGCCCTGATGAACCCAGAGTCATATGATTCAGCAGGCAGCTCTCCCCCAGCCCAGCTGACAACCTCATTATCCATCTTTTGAAATATTTCAGCTGTGGAAGTGATACACTTATGTAACATGCACTTGAGAAAAATAAAACCATCTCTGCTTTTAAAGAGGGATGCTCTGCCCCTCCTGCCACCACTTAATACTCACAATTTCTCCTTTCTCTATAAAGTGTGAACTAGAAAAATATCATGAGTGAAAAACAGTGATGACCAGGAAAGACGAAATAGAAACATAATGGCAGATGAGAGCCAGGGATAATGCTACCATAAAGAGGTACCTAAAAATATTCAAGTTCTTATTTAGCAACAATCCTCACATCACATAACAGCCATTTTCTGTTTTACCTGGAACCACTATCTCTTCATGTGAAAAGGGGCATTAAAACAGTGTAATAACCAAAACAAACAGCAGTGTAGTGTTTCTGTGACCAGCAGCCACAGGAACTGGAGCTGGGAATCTGGCAGTCAGTGTGTCACCTACCCATGCCCCAGTGCCTGAAACAGCTGCAGGACTTATACCCCTACCACCTCAGGGTCTCCACGCACAACAGTTGCTTCTCTGGCATGGCAGATACAGGGGATTTTTTCCAATGGCCAGACTTGAAGAGGTCAGTCCTGAATCAAGGGTTTTTCTCTGCCATAGCTGCAGAGATGTAGCTGCTGTGACAGTGAAGACATTGCAATGGATGATGCCTGCAGCAGTGTGCTCAGCCATGTGCTTTGTGGAAATGCAGCAGTGCTAAAGACTGAAATCTGCAGCCAGATCTCTGTACAGTTTCTCATATGTGGACCTCCTGCAGAGGTATCTAGGCACAGAAGTGCCAATGTAGACCATGTTTTTATGTTACAGCTACTGATAATAACTGGAACTGCTCTTCCAAAAGCTCTAATGCGCTGGGAGGCAAGAAGGAATGTGGTTTGGCAGGCAGAGAGGGCCTGATTCAACCAACTGCTTATGTGTCACTGAAATCAATGGTGCTATTTAGGGGCTTAATTGCTTTGCTGAATTCAGGCCAAAGAAACAAAAAGCAAGATGGTAAGCTGCAAAACTTTGATATATATCTTAAATCTTGAACACTTACATCCTTTATCCATATTATGATTCTCCCCAACAATTCAGTGTTGTTCAGAAAAATTTCGATGGAAACACATGCCTTACTTTTTGGCCCTGACTTAGCTAACATTTTGTTGTACCATTATTCATACAGATAGTGCCATTTTCTTAAGAACAGAAAGACACAAGTGAAGTGCCACAACAGGCTGTTTTTGCAGGTCAGAGCTGTATTTAATATCTACCGCATTTAAGCATTCCTACCAAGGTTATACAACTGCTAGAGACATCTGGACCTAATACTGAAATGTTCCTATTGCAATCTGTGTGTGCGTGAATATTCTTGTGCCAAAATATTTATTTAAAACTGTCTTTAAAAGAAAGAACAATAAGTTCAAGGAGTTATAATTTTTTTCAGTTGTTTTTCTTTCAATAACAAACACACCTCAGACAAATAAAAATTAACAGTTTCAATACCAGTGTTTAAATAATGCTTTTACTCACTGGTTAGTCAGTATCCATAAAGAATGGCTGCATTTGCCCTAATTAATGCCCCATTTCCAGGAAAGGCTTTAATTAACGTCTGACATTTAAGCAGCACTATAATGTGGTGTGCAATTATCACCTGGCCTACTTCGGTGTGACTCAAATGCTCTTGGAGAAAAAGATGCTTTTTTTTTCCTCTGAAAGTTTTACAGAATGGAGTAGCAACAGAGACCTAAGGAAATGAAGGAAAGAAAGCCAGATCTTCTAAGAGATTTAGTGTGAAGTTTTCCAGTACAATTAGTCCATCCCAGTGGCTGGCTGTCCCCTCCAAAGAGGGGGACCCACTCACGTACCTCTCAGCTTTGACCTGGGCCATCTATTTCCAACCCACTTCCTCTCCCCAAAGTGGCAAAGCCCTGAGTGCCACTGGAAGAGTCAGAACTAATAATACAGCTGAGCCCATTTGATAACTCAATGCTGCTAAAACAGGATGCTCTTACTCTTCTAGTTTCCTCCATCTTCTTTCCCCTGCTTTGTGTCCCTCAGCCTCCACCAGCAGCAAGCCAAGCCGGTTCAGTTCCTTAGCCCTGGAATCCAAAGAGAAACTAGCTGCTGTGCTAAAGCAGTTTCCTGACAGTTGGGTGAGCTCAGCTGGCTCTTGCTTGGTTCTCACTCCCAGGACTGAGAAGGGAGAAGTGTGGGACCACCACCTCCCCGTGGAAGTGGGCTGGTATTTTGTCTTGTGAAATCAGATCTTATCTTGTGTAGGACGGTACACCACAAACAAGCATGTTTTTGTACTGTATGTATTTTCTATCAGAAAAGTAGTGTCTAATCAAATGGCAGTGTTGGTGAAGTGAAAGGTAAGAGCACGTGGCAGGAACCTGATGACCCTTTTGGTTGGTCTGAGGCCACTCTTCCCACGGTGAGCTATAACCAGAGAGATGATTTTACAGAGCAAGAACATACTTTACCCTACCTGTTCAAGTTGCTTTATATGGCATGGAAACATGGAACGGTTTTGCTTGGAAAAGACCTTCAAGGCCATAGACTCATACACTAACTTAAGTAGCTATTAATGTTTGAATACCCAGTATTTGCGGGGTCACTGAGAGTGTGAGCAAGTACCACTGTGGTACTTGCTGTGGCCGTGCTGAATCTCTCTCCTGCTCTCTGGCCTGATGAATATTTCATTATGCTGTGTCAAGAGAAACAGCTTTTGGCACACGGGCCAGGGCTCCTTTCCCTCAACTTCCCAACAATACACCACAGCCTCCTGATCAGAGCACCTTCCCCAGAGAAATGAGCTGGTTTGCTTTGGCAGAAGAGGCCTGGGTGACATTTCCCATGCTGTGCTACAGAGGCAAGTGTTTCCTTACCTCATCTTCCAGCCATGCCTTGCTGGAGCTCAGAGTCAGCTCGGCAGGAGGAGATCCTTAAACAACATGGACAGAGAACATAAAGTCAACACATTGTAACAGGATGGGTAGGGAGCTACCTGGGAAGACCTGAGCCCTTTGCAGACACATCCAGTGACCAAATACTGTGTGAGAAACTGGCAACTGCAGTGCATGAAGTGGAGGACAGGCTGACATACAAGTACTGATACAGTTGCAGTTCTGAGGTACACGCGGTGACTGCCCTGTCCCCAGCCAGCCCCTGCCTAACAAAATCAAACCAAATGTAACTTGGCATGTGGGGCTGCATTTAGAAAGCTGCAGCAGCTCTGGGGTATTTCAGATATCTGCAGTGAGGACAGGAGAGACAGCTGGGGTGGTAGTCTTGTTAGCTAACCTGATATAAATTGTCTCTTCCCATGAATCACAGCTGTCAGGCACCAATGGGATTTGTGAGCCTCTTGGGTGAGGCTGTAAGGAGAAACTGAATATTATGATTTTGGATCCAGAAATCTAGATTTTAGAAATATTTCAGAAATTTGGGAATAGAATGCATGTGTCCACCTTTTTATGTGGGTCTAGTCTTTGAAGTATATGTTACACCATCCTTTACCCTGCCACATTTCCACACAGAGCTGATGATATTTGCCTCCTAAAAATTACAGTCAAGGGACCCTTCATGAACTGACTGTGGGTTTATGTGTTGGTTAGTATCCAATAATTCCTGAGATCTAAGCCCAGTTCTGTCATCTATCTGTTCCATTGCTCTGAAAGGAGTTCATAAAAATAGCACCCGGGAGCTCTGTATCTATTGGAATTCAATATTTCAGTCTGGCAGCCTTGAAACCGAGAGTGAAGCATTGCTCTTTTAGCCAGTACATTGTCACCAGCTTCTGGGTCAGCAACAGGGAATGGGCACATTCCATATAATTCAGGTGGTGACCTGACTCTCCTAGGTCAGTACTGCTTCAGCAATGCCAGGAGAAAGTGTTATTGAAATCAGTGGAATTATGGGCAAGAATAAGAATAAGCAACTTTGCAGGATTGTACAATTTTTTTCTCTTTCTTTTTCTCTCTTATTGTACAGTCAAACATCCAGGGGACTAGTCACCATCCTGCCGAAAGTTACAGCCTGTCTGGTCTTTAATGTCTGTTCATTTTCCTATAGTCCTCATTCTTCACTCTGAGTGTATCCTAGTCTTTTCCTTATGTCCTATATGACGCAAGGCAATTAAAACCAACAATGAGGCAAACTGGTTTATGGATCTGCCGGTCTGGTTTGTGCTACTTCCAGCAAGCACTGCTAGGTGGCAATATGTTACCTGGAAAACCACGAGCTGCCAGCCGCCGCTGCCTTCCTCTGCTGCCGACCGAGCTGGGACGTGCTTGGGCATCGCTCCACTCCAAAGAGGGGACAAGCCCTTGGAGCAGGACCTGGTGAGAGCAGCTTCACTCAAACAGACCTTTATTGAGGTTTTCCAGACAAAACTGCAAGCCTGAATCCTACTGGAAAAATTCTTTGTGAACCCAAGAGGAAAAATAAGAGGCAAGCCTGCTTGTTGCAGAGAGTGTTGTAAAAAGGAAATGTATCCTTCTATTGTATAAAGATAGCACTGCCTGAATATGACATAGCACTATCTCATATTCTCGATTCTCTGAATAATACAAAGTTGAAAGTACCTGTTCAGCGTGAAAAACTTTTGTTTTCTCCACATAAATGAATAATTGGAATCCCCTATATATTCAATCATATCCTTTTTTTATGAACTAGGCAATTTTGGAACATTTGTATTGACAGTTGGGTTGAAAAACAGCTTTAATAAAGATGGAGAAGATGTATTTCCTGATACATATTTCAGCCATGCTACAAATACTTAAAACTGAGTCGTCTTATGTATATGTCTCAACAAGGACACAGAAAGACTGGCTCATATTTGCATAATGTTTTGAATTTGCAAAGCAGTAAGCAATCTTCATTGAAACCATTTAATTCCCTTGATCTGGCTGCTGCCGAAACCGAGGGCAAGGCTGTGTGTGACAGTGACATTTTATGCCAGCCTCAAGTTTACACAATTCCAGTCTGATGCCAGGGTAGCTTGCGGCTTGCTCAGCACTTTGGCCCAGCTGCAAGAGCTGGCTACAGGTGAGCGGCACCTGGAGCCGGAGAGGCACAGCGGCCAGGAGCAGGACAGCTGGAAAGAGCTCCTACTTAAGCTGACAGGTAAAATAGATGGATGTGAAAATGGGGAGCCCAAGTCTCTCCTTGTGGCGACGTGGACAGGGAGCTGACATCGCTGCTGCCTGCTGCGCACTCCAGGCAAAGCAGGTGGGGGCTCCGCCGCTCCAGGCTGGATGCTCCCGGCAGCGATTCCTATCCTCAGGCGAGACCTTGGCCTGAGCCAGCCGAGAAACGAGGTCCAATTACCCTGACTAGGACAGAAAGACAGGGCTTGGTTTTCAGAGATGGAGGCGATCGGTGCAGAAAACAACAATAATGACGACCTGCTTATGTAGCATTTAGCAACCTTAGAGCTGACAAGTATAGTCTACTTCAAAATTGCTTAAATTAAGGCAGAGTTTTCGGTGCTTGGGGTCACGGCTCTATGGACGCGGTGTGAAGCCCCCTCCTACCGGCCCCAAGTCAGCCCCAGCTCCCGGGGGCTCAGCCGGCTTTTAATGCGCTTCGCTCGGCGCGGGGCTGCCCGACACCGCTGGGCCCAGGGCTGCTCCGACACCGCCGGGCCCGGGGCGCGGGCAGGCGGCT
>VZSU01002142.1:17203-57877 GCA_013398715.1 Nesospiza acunhae
TCAGTAAAATGATTATTTAGCTGCTTTTAAATGTCAGTTGTATTCTTGTATAAATACACACTCTATTTTCTCCTCCTTAATGAGGAGAAAATTTATTTATTTTTGCATAATTAGAGAAAATAACAGTCATAACTTCACTAAACCAGGGAGTTTTTTCCTACTAATTGCTTAAAGCCAGGAGAAAATATGAAATTAAATTGCCATTTCATGCCATGTAAAAGCCACTGAGAGTCTTCAGGAGCTGAATAAAGAAGAAAAGTTAACCTGTTGTGTGTGTTTCCTATCCCTGCCCTGAGCTTCATTCATCAGGCTCAGACTAAGGAGCTCCTTGTGTAGAGCAGTGCAATTAGCCAAGCAATTAGCTGCTGCTTTTTGCAAAAATTATCCACACGCCCAAGATGAATGGGCAGGATGGGACAATCCAGATAAAACTCATCGGTGGGAGCATGTTAGAAATCATCTCCTGCAGCTGAATTTGAGAGGAATCTCTTTTTTGCTGTTAAAAAAACCAAAACGAGAACAACAACAACAACAACAAAAAAAAACACATACAAAAAAAAAAAAAAAAACCAAACAAAAAAAACCCAAACAAAACAAAACAAAAAAAAAAAAAAAAACAAAAAACCAACCACAACTAAACAAAAAACAAACGGGCAAAAAAAACCACAACAAAACAACCAAAAAAACCACATAAGAATTTAGGGTTCTTCTACTAATTTCAGTGAATCTTGACCTGCATCCTCAATTTTTTCTTTTCCATATTAATGGTCAGTGCTGTTGGCGCATAGCTTGGTAACACGTGGAAAAATTCCAGGTGGTGTTTATTAAATTGTTGTGTCACACGGACACAATTCCTAATTTGTAAAATCAATTATTTGCACACTCTACTAGTTCGCATAAGTTGCCCTGGAAATTTTAAATGAATCCCCAAATTCCAACTGATTTAAAGATTTCATCCACATGGTGTTTTTCTTTCAGATTATGGTTAGCGAAGGAACAAGTACATATTTAAAAATTTTATTATTATTATTTAAAGAGGGAAATATGATCTCCATGTGAAAAAAGTACTTTACTGCAACACCTTTTTTTTTTTTGCTTCATATATAATTATATATTTATATTCTATAATTCTGAAATAGTATATTCTATAATTGTTTAATTTGGCTTGCTTTTTCCCAGATGATTGCCTATATTTTAAAGTTTGTCATCAACTAGGGGTAAAGACTGTTTAAAATAAATAAATAAATTATGTTTTACCCAAAAGATAGACTCCCAAAGATCTGAAAACTCAAGCCAATTGGTGAAGATTTCTTCAAATTTTCAGTCTTACATACTCCATACATAATTATTTTATTGAATTTCAAAATGCTTAACATTTTTATCTACATAAATACATTGTTTTAAAAAGATAAGTATGTCTCCTTTTAAATGAAATCCTGATATAAGTCAAGCTAAGGGAGAAAAGCTTTATTTCTTATTTATGTTATAGGTGTTTTCTCTCTCCTGTGTTTACTAGAAATGTTTTCAGGAGTGATGTGACAGAGTTCAGCAACAACACAATTTCAAGTATATTCACTGCTGCTAACAGAACATTATTATGGTGAAAAAAAATGAACCCCAGCCTATTTTTAAATCTAAATCTTAGTGGAAATGGCACATAGCAATGACATACACATGAGAAAGGGCCACAAAGATCCTTTCAGCAATGCAAGTGTAGCAGAGGAGCTCAAAAAATGGTACAAAAAAAAACATGCACTAAGGCTTTTTTGAAATAACCAAGAGCATCAATTTTTATTGTAATTTCTTAAATTCGATTATGCTGCTTTTCTAGCGGGCAAAAATGAAAGATTTTGCACCAGGAAGCGCTGTCATTTAAAATGAATATTTGAGTAAATGACGCGAGGTGGCCCCAAAGCAATTCCCTGCGTGAAACTCATCTCTGCTTTTTCTCTCCTCTGGAAACCCAAGACTCCTGTCAAGGGCTCCCCCAGAGCAAAGCCCATCACGCCTGCTCTGCTCTTTTGTGGGTTTATTACTGAAGCACCTGAAATATTTGGCTCTGACAACCTCATTTTGAGGAGGCGCTGGGAGGCTTTAATCCCAATGTTCCTGTTTTAGGTAGGATGTCTTCACTTGGAGGACTTGGTTTGAAGGGGAACAAAACCCAGGCCGTTTTAGCTGAACGAGCTAAATTTGAGAATTTAAATTTTATCATTTCTGCTGTCGAAGCCTCGCAGAACCAGAGCTACACTCAATACACCAGGATAAACTAAAAATCAGTGAATTAGAACTCACATTTCAGATCCTCTGATGGGCATTTGTGGCAATCTCACCGACACAGTGAAAAGCAACAACCCCAATGACAGAACTTTTTGGTGAAGGGCTGACCAAAACAGCTATTTTAAAATTCTTTTCCTAATTTCAAGCCACCTGAACATTTTCAACTGCCTCAAACACGCCTTCCAAGATAATTAGGCAATTGAAATATTTTATAAATTAAAAAAATGAAGAAAAATCTCCATTTTGGGTGTGACAGAATTCTTACACAGAATTCTCACTGGTTTTCCAGCTACCCTTAGGGTTTTTAAATTATCCTGAAAAAAAACCACAAAAAAAGCCCTAAAGCAGCCAAGCACTTAACTTTGCACATCTGTAAGAGACAGTTTTCTCAAAATCAGCAATAAGAATGACTAGACATTGTTAATGTATTTGTGCTTCAAAGTGAAAATTCAAAATGACAGTAAAACTGAAAACCACTTGATTTAATTTTTACTCAATGTGCAAACTTTCATCTTAGAAGTGTCACTAAATGTCAGATTCTCAAATACACTGTGACTCAGCTACATGCTTTTCTGCTAATATGGGGCAATTCAGAGGTTTTTAAAGCAGGGAGCATGAAGCTTTTTTAAAACTGCCTTTCCTATATGAAGTTTGGTTCCTCCCCACTTTTCATTTTAAAGTGAAAAGCCATTTCATCTGCCCAGTAATGTTATTCTAATTTGGCTCAACTTTTTGTGCCTTGCTGTTTGATTTTGATGAGCACAGACCATGTTCCAACTTGTAATTCTGCAAGAAAATTTAATTCATGACCAAGCTTATTTATTTATTTATTTATTTATTTATTTATTTATTTATTTATTTTCATTCATTCATTCATTCATTCAATCATTCATTCATTCATTCACTATTATTTTAAAACTTTGATGCCAAAAGCTGTGGAGATATTTTGGATAATTGTTCTCAGGCTTCTGCAGCATTCCCAAAAAGTATCACCAGCTTCCAGTCAGCTGGGACTTCTCTGAATTATCAAGACAAAAAACAAAAAAGTCAATTCTGAAAACAGTGATTTTTAACTTTTAAGTAAAACTGAGGTTTTCTACATTCCACTGAAATAATTCTGATACCCACAGTGCTTAAGGTGAGTGCTAAAAGAGAATATAAATTTCAATATACATATGTGTGTCTATACATAATTTCCAGATTATATATGGAACATCCCCCACTAGTCTAATAGGAATATTCTGTTCACAAATCTCTTAAATATAAATAGCAAAAAAACCCCAAAGATGGAAGCCGGGCTGCAGTCAGAAATTTTTATGCAGAAAAGATAACAGATGTGTAACTATTTATAATTGAACTTATTGGGAAACCCCTTTGAAAAATCTACAATATTAATATTGCAGCATTGGAATTTTTTTGTGTGACAGGATACATGCAAAATATCATCAAATCACTGCCAGAAAATTTCCCTCCTCACTATTAACTTAATAAAGGTGTTAAATTATTCTTAATTTGGCCTGTATCCCCTTGTGGTCTTCATCAATGAGATGATGGGGAGTGGAAATTTGCATGGAATCAACTTTGCCACCTGAAAGAGCTGGAGTGAGTGAGGTGCATAAATTATCAGACACTCAAGCTGAAATATTTACAGAGCCCACTCCAGCATTCTTGATCTAATCTAGAAGTATTTGGGAAAAAAATATTACCCAACAACCAAAACCAAAACCAAAACAAAATCAAAAATCAAAAAGCAAAAATCAGAAACAACAACAAACAATAACAACAAAACCAAAACGAAAAAAAAAAAAAAAACCCCAAACCAAAGCAAAAACTGCAAAAAACCCCAGCTCATTAAAATGTCTCTATTGCTTCTAGTGCTGGATTGAGCACAGTAAAATTTCAGCATTTTTTATTATATTTACCCATTAGATAGTTTTACCTGCTCTTTTCACCCCCAAACCTAGGGGAAAAACATACTTTCTTATTAACACAAGCTTTCAAAATATGTTAACAGTATTCTTTTAGAACACAGATAATAAATTATAATTTTAAGAGAAACATGAAATAAAATTAAACATCCAAATAAAATAAACCCCCTCAAACTTTGGCCTTTAGAAGAACTATTTCTTGTGTCATTTTTATCTGCCAGGAAGGACATACTCAAATTGTTATTTTAAAAAAAGTTTATGGGTACAGTGCTTTATTAAGTATTGTTCCCATTGTCTTTCCTGTTCTTGTGTCTGAGCACAATTTTTTAGGGTTTTTTAGGGTTCTAATCAGAAGTTCCAATCTCTTCTGATTGTATCATTCAGTTAATGGAAGCCAGGGAAAATGACTGTGTCTTGGAGGAAAAAAAGACCAAAAAAGCCAGAACAACCAAACCCAGAAAAAAGCCAGCCTTTAAAACATCAAAGACTTATTTCTTTATTACATGGGGCAGCGCACAACACAGTGATAGGAACACTCCGCTTTTTCATTGCTTTGAGATAAGACAGTGGCATCAAAGAACTCTCGAAGTTTATATTTTAAGATTCAAGACAAATAATGAGAAACCCACCCCAGCATACTCATCCCCACAGCTTTATTTATAAATGCCATTTGCGGGGTTTTCTGTAGAAAACCTCTACTGGAGTTCACCCCTAGAGCTGATATGGCTTTGCTAAAAATAAGCACTTCTGACAGCACCACCTCACTCCTTTCTGTGCTCCTTTTCCCAAGTACATCTATTTTGGTCACCCACCTTTGGCTGGTGGAGCCTTTTGTGAAAGGTTTTAGAGCCTTCTGATTTCAAAGTTCCCTGTGTAAAATGGCAACACCCAATTAAGTAGGTATCTATGTGCACTTATTCATGCTGGTAAGACCAAATTGCTCTGGTTTTTTTTCCCCATTAAAAACTCAGTTTTCATCAGGTCTCTGAGTGTCATGGTTTAATCAGAGAGGAGCTGAGCACCACAAAGCCTCCGGCTCACTCTCTCTCCTCTCCTGCAGGATCAGAGGAAGAGAACTGGAAGAGTAAAAGTGAGAAAAGCCTCATGGGTTAAGATACCAGCAGTGTAACCCTTGACACAAAATTTAGGAGAAAAAAAAAAAAAAAAAAAAAAAAAAAAACTAAGGCATTGCAAAAATAAGCAACAAGCAACAACAAACCAAGTAAAATTAAACAAAAATAAACAATGGAAACAAAAATTATAACATTAAAAACATTGGCAGCGATGATGGTGCTGAAAGGGAATAACTCAAGTCTCTCCTTATTGAGAGGAGCTTTGAAAACAAGCTTAAATCCTTTTTTTTTAAATTTTATTTTATTTTTCTCCTTTCCTTGGTAACTTTTTATTGTATTCTATGAACTTTTTTTTTTTTTTTTTTAATGTTAGCAGACATCAGTCATCCACAAATGACAGATGGAACAAGCACTTTCATTAGAGGTGAGGGTTTGATTTTTCATTTTGAAGGTTGAGGGAGGGAGGAGAGGTGGGAGAGGACGTGCACACATCATCCCTAACAACAACAAGAAATTCTTGTCTCACAGAGGAGACCTCAGCCAGAGGCATTTTGCCCATTATTAGCAGACAGCGTGGGAGTTCCTTTGAGCTGACACACATGAGCTGCTCCTGGAGGAGAGAAGTGTTGCAGGCACAGGGGTGACAAAGATTTCTCTCTGTGGATCAGCAACAAGCACTGTCATCCTCCCACTCGACAGCAGATAGCTGTCTCCTCTTCAAATCAAGCCAAATCTGCAGCCCATCAAACGTTTATACTGTAGCCACACGTTTTAAGCTTGAAAAACAACTTTATGTTCTCTGGACTGGCCTCCTAAATAAATGCAGGCTGTGAAGTTAGACACATAGAGTGACTGGAGAGTTTACTCTTCCATTTCAGTTCACCACATTTCCCCTGCAGCTGATTTATCCATCAATAAATCAAATGTGCAGATTAGAGAAATCACACTTGCTAGTAACAGTTCCTGTAGCAAACATCTTAATCCCATTTCATGCTTTTTATGGAGTCCTATTAATTTTTTTTTCCTGACTCTTTTTACTTCTCGGGAATGGGAGACACACATTAAGAAAATATTTATTGAAGTTAAGTAGTCATTTTATTAAAAGTGGACATGGAAATATAGACACTGAAGGCAGCTTTTTGCTCTGCAAGCTCATGTTACCTCTGGGGAAAAATGGTAAACACTGTTAATAGCTTATTTAAATTCAGAGATAGCTATCATAGAGACGAAAAATGTGAAGCTCTGCAGTCAAAAAAAAAAAAAAAGAAGTTATATCTTCACAAAGGAAATATTTTTGAGCTCCAGGGCTCAGAATGACCATGAATTTAATGACTTTTGTTGAGGCAAAGATTGAGAAATTTATTTTTGGGATTCCATATCCCATGATCAAAGGAAAATTGCCTCCTGTCTAATATAATGTCCTCAAAAGTACATGCACCAGGACCTAATAGCAGTCCCTGGAAATAAAATATAGGCAATCCAATTTTCTTTTTCCTTTTTTATTTTTTCCCTTAGAAATACACTTTAAGTAGACCAGAGTTTTTAAGCCCAAAAGTTGGCATTGGGATTAGCTCATTTTTGGTATGGCTTTATCTCTTTCAAAACCAAAGTTTGCTTACTCCTTTTCCTTCCTGCCCATACCTTAGAATCCTCTAAATCATGTAATAATTATGAAATGTTTAATTTGGCAGGAGTAGGGGGATGGAAGAGGAAAGGGGAAGGCACCATCACACGCCTGGAAACATCATTTACTGAAATGCTGAACAATAACATTTTTAGAAGCTCCTTTTACTTGTTTTTATCTACTTTTGGGCCAGGAGGAAGGGGAAGAGGAAGAGGAAGAGGAAGAGGAAGAGGAAGAGGAAGGGGAAGGGGAAGGGGAAGGGGAAGGGAAGGGGAAGAGGAAGAGGAAGGGGAAAGGGAAGGGGAAAGGGAAGAGGAAGAGGAAAGCCAAAGGGGAAAGGAGTTTTTGAGTACATGTGAAACTTAACAATGTTTGAGCTTCTAAAGCCTTATTAATCTGTGGAGCGCCCTATACCAACCACCATTCTGATCTGAAAATATTTATGTAGCTCCTACCGTTGCTTTGTGCCTGCTGTAAAAGGTCTTGGAAAACCCTTCATGAACATTTTCCATGGCGGGACAAGGGGAGTAGACTTGGATCCCTGTTGTGATCCTTTCACAGTAACCACAATAAGGATTCAAACAGCCAGAGGGCAGGGCTGGCCAGGATCTTGGCAATGAGGAATTGTTCCCTGGCAGGGTGGGCAGGCCCTGGCACAGGGTGCCCAGAGCAGCTGGGGCTGCCCCTGCATCCCCAGCAGTGCCCAAGGCCAGGCTGGACACTGGGACAGTGGGAGGTGTCCCTGCCATGGCACTGGATGGGATTTAAGGCCCCTTCCAACGCCAACCATTCCAGGATTCTATGACTCTAGGAAAACCTTCCCTTCCATTTGCACCAAATTCCCATTTCCAAGCACTGAGGTGGCTTCCAGAGATGGCTTCTCTCCACATCCTTCTGTTCAGCTGGGAATAATTGACTGCTCTTCTGATCTCTTTTCCCGTGTCCCACAGAGTCTAATGAGGTAGATGATGAAATATTCCAGGTGCCTAAACTGTTCCTGTATCTTTCTTTTTACCTCAGGTGGTAAGAAAAATTATGCCTGTGCCATAAACTCCATGATTTTAACTGTGTCTGATTGACACATAATCTCTGCATGTTACCAGCAAGAAGCATTGCAATAAAATTTTCTTCAAAAAAGAAACACACACCAAAAAAAAAAAAAAAAAAAAGGATAACAACACTACTTTTTGAACCCCTGACACCCTGATGCTTGACCTCAGGCAAGAAACATTTGTAATTATTTGACAGATAGACTTTCAGGTTTTATTTCATTGAGGGTCTTGTCATAAGCATTTGTTTAAGGCTAAATCAAGGTGCACGACTGCATTTAGTGTATCATCAAAGTAATTGGGGTGTTCACCCTTCTCCTCACTTGGGCGCACAAAATTGGACATTCCCAGGAAACTCCAGCACGTTCTACAATGATAGGAAGACAAATTTGCCAGACTTCTACAACTAGCTTTGAGTAAAATGAAAAATAAAATAAAATTAAAAATAGAAAGTTGGAAAATTTAAGACAAAAAATCACTTGGTATAACCCCCTGCAAACCATAAATTAGTGAGAAAATTCACCACCTGAATTCTGCTTTGAGGTAAAAAAAGGAAAGCATTCTTCTTTGCAGTTAGGACTGGCCTTTACAAGATTTTGATTTTGCTAAACTGCCTCAACTAAATTACCTGTTACTCTGAACTTTATCTCACACTCCATAAATTTGTTCCTTGGCTGGGGACTCATGTTCCTCAGGACTTCTTGTGATTTTATAAGAGCTGGGTTAGCGGATTCCCTCTGTGTTTAGAACACCTGCCACATCTGTAATAAAACACACAGAGTGTTATTTCTCTTTGGACAGATGGCACCACTGCTAGTGTTTAATATTTTAGCTAAGTGTTTAATATTTACAAACTCTGTGCCAGTGATAAATGCCCACAGGAAAAAAAAAAAATCAATGCCATAAAGAACAGGGAATTTTCCTCACCCAGCTTCGGATTTTATCAATTCTTAGTAGGAAGCAGTCCCATGGTTTTGGATAGCTGGGAGCATGAAGGCAGCTTTAATCTATGCCAACTGCTAATAGCCCCAGGCTTACTGGGCCATAGGGAGCTAGACAGGCACATTTTTATTTGTCTGCCCTTCCATGGAGAAATAAATTATTTTTTAATTTACTTCTCCCATTTTCCAATTAATTTGGCCATATCAACATTCCAGTGCCCAGCAAAATGTATTTGAATTGGCAGAGCTGTGCAAAAGCTGTGCTTGCAGTACTGCAAATTCAAATTCCTCCCATTAGCTGCCCAATTAAGCAGAAGGAAGTTTGAATTACCAGCCTCTGACTTTATTTATTTATTTTTTTTTTTTACAGAAGACTAGTAGTTAACCACGTTTAAAGTCACATGAATAATAAGGGAATATATACTGGATCAAGCCACAAAAGAGATGAGGTAAAAAAAGAAATAAGGGAAATGAGAAGAAAAAATAACACGTTACCATTGGAAAATAATTTCTTACTTAACTATGATCTGATTCAGTGAGTTATTAGACTTCTACTTTAAAAAAAAATCTGATAATTGAGTAGTTGTTGAACCAAATTGATTATTCGTTTGGGAAACACAGGCAACCCTTTTATTGAAAGGCTGCTTCCAAGTTGTGTAGTTTTAAATAGATATCTCTCTCTCCAGTAACCCAACCCAGTGGAGCCAGCTACACAAACAAAATGTTTTGTGTGAATAAGAACAGCAGCTAGAGCTTGCTCTGTGAAAAAAAGAATTGATCTAAGCTGCTTAGGGATACTCTGAGGAAGCAGATTCTGCTTTCTGTTATCTTGAGAACAGCATTGGCTGCCTGGCCTCTGTGAAAGCAATCCTTCCCTAAACTGCAATACTTCTATTTATTTTTTTTTTTTTAATACACTTGCTACACACACACTGATTTAAAACTTCAATTCCATTATTAATGTAATTAAACAATACAAATTCTTTTCAAGATGGGTGAGCTCGTAATGATCACAACTGGAGAGCATATCCATTTGTTGCAAGATGTTTAATTAAATCAAAGTTAAGCAAGCAAATAAAAAATTGGAACAGTACACAAGATCAATGTTGCACGTTAAATTCTGCCTAAAACTCATGTAAAAAGGCAACAAGTCTTTTTCTGAAATGAGCTGAAATTTGATGGTTTTTGGATAAATGTCTGTAAGTAAGTAAATGGTTTTAAATACTGAAAGATACATAGAAAACGTTTATTGTCTCTGCCCTAAATGACTGAGTTTGTGAGTAAAATGTTCAAAACAATTTCGGTGTCTGAGTTCTTTTGAAAAAATGTGACTCAGGCTGTTGAATTCTGAGTCCATTTCTAAAATCACAGCACTTGAACAAGCAAAGTCCCTTTCTGTTGGAAGAAATAAAAGTCTAAATGTAAGGTTTTTACCTTATTGTTGATTTAGGGTTAAAAAGATGATACGTCACATAATTCAGTATTTACCAAGAAAAAAGAATAGCTTTGCAAATGAAGATTCTTTATTCTTAATTTTTAAGTGTTTTGGCCTTCCTTCCTTCCTTCCTTCCTTCCTTCCTTCCTTCCTTCTGCCACTTCCTTCCGCCACTTCCTTCCACTACTTCCTTCCTTCCTTCCTTCCTTCCTTCCTTCCTTCCTTCCTTCCTTCCACCACTTCCTTCCTTCCTTTAGTGTTTTGTGAAGAAATATTTACATGTTATATCATTATTCACTTGACTATATACAAGTTTTTTCAGATTTGTGTATATTTCCTCTGCCCATATTTGGATTCTTTGTTCCCAGAAGAGATGTAGTTGCTGTTAGAAATATTGAAAAAATTTCCAGAAACACAGTTTTGATTAGAATTTGATTACAGTAATAATGTTCTCATTAAAAATTCTGACGTCACCAAAAGAGTTCTAAGCAAATAGGACTATTTATTATAATAGAGGAAGTTTTTCTTCAGGTTAATCTATTATTTCTATTGTTCATGTATCAATTTTAAAAGAAAAAAAAACTAATTAGAAATTAAAGTAGGAAATGGGAACTTCATATAATAGGCTTATATTAACACACAGCTCTGTCCTAAAAATATCCAAATAGCCTAAAGGAAACTGGAGGGATTCAAGGAGTTGAAAAGAAGGCTATAATTAGAAGCTACAATTTTCTAACTACAATTTTTTAACTTTGAAACTGTAGCAAGATGGACTATACAGAGCAAATTTGTCTTTTAAAAAACTCCTTATCTTATACTGCCAACCATTTAATCATTCATGGTATTAAAAACTGCTGTGGTCCAAATTTTCTGAAACAGAGAGTTTAATTTCTTTATTTATAATTTGGTTTTGAGTTGCCCATAGGACCTGTCTATGAGAAAATATTTCCCTCTTTTAAGGTTGCTTTTTTTGTATGGTTTAACTAATTAGATTAATCTTATACTCAGATTTTTACACCAGCTTAACATTTATTAGTGTAGGTCTTGAGAGCTTCAGACTGACTTTGAGACATCAGATTTCTCCATAGGATCCAGACCAAACATGACAATTTGAAAATATTCAATTATACCAACCTTGTAAAGGAAATACCAAAGAGAATTTGTTTAATATTTTTTATCATGACTACCAGAATTGAATAAATAATGTTTTAAATTTAACTTTTTTTTTCCCTCTCTCTCATGGATTCATCTCAACTTTAAAAAAAAAGAACTTTTGGCTCATTCTGCTTTTTTCTGCTTGGCCAGAGGCACTATGTGTCACCCACATGGATGGATGTATTTCATAGAAGACTGACAACAGAGTGCATGAAATAGAAATTTTTTTACCACTCTGTATAATTATATGATATCATATAAATATATATAATATTATATAAAATTATATAATTCATTGGCTTCACAGTTTAACCTTCAAGGGAAACCTCAAGGACTGACATTATCTGTCTATGGGAATGCAGTAAATTTTTGTCTGGTTCTGCATCAAAATTAATGACAGCTGTTGACACTTTCACCCCTTGGCAGTGCATGTGTGTTTATATAAACACATCATCAAGTAAGCATATGTAGACTAAAAGAGCATAGGCTAAAAATAAATACTTTTTTTTCCTTTAAGTCTTTTTTTTAATGCAAGGGAAAAAAATCCAGCTTAGCACACAGTATTTGGTGCAACTCTCATTATACCTTTAACTATGCCTTAAAAGAAACATCTAATATAATGAGATTTGTTTTTACAAAGGTTCATCAAGTGTCTACTTGTAATACATTATTAGATAGAATATATTTAATATTATATTATATATACTATAAAACATGTTTGTATTGTATATTTATTGCATTTTATTTTTAATTATGCATTATACCTTTATTAATTAATAGGCTCACATTTTCACTAAAGCCTTGTTGAACATAAATTGAATATTTTAGTATCCCTCTTCTATCTCTGATGTTGTGGAGAAGGAAAGACACCAAACATTGGACACATTAATACAGATTTCTGATTTACAGCTTAACCCATGGGAAGGAAAAGATCCTCATCTCCTGTAGATTAGAGATCATTTTATAATCCTGTTATAAAACAAGAGCTTGTTTTCACTTTTATGTTTAACAAACTTATACAAAGAGGTCTGGCAATAAAGAGTCACAGGTTTGGGAGGGTCTGAGCTCTCTAAGTGCAGAGGATTTGCCAGGATTGATCACAGAACTGTGCAGACTAGAAAGGACACAGGAGGTTGTGTTATTCAAAGCAGGGATTAACTTCAGACTTGGATTAGCATCCTCAGGGTCCTGACTGGTCAAGAAGTAAAAAAAAAATAATAAGAAATTATTCCAGGGCAGAGATTTTGCCAACTCTCTGGGAGCAGTTCCAGTACTTAATCATCCTGACCTTGAAAAGGCTTCTCCTTAATACACAGATCCAGTGGAAATCTCACTTTGTGCCACCTGTGTGCCTCTCATCTCTCAGCTGTGCTGCTCTGAGCCTCATTTTGTCTTCTGCATCAGGTTCTTGCCTTTATGGCAATGAAAACTGAATTTAAATCACCCTTAACCTTTTCTTCTTGAGGCTAAACCAGCTGAGCTCCCATGGCCTTTTTTCAGTATAAATATCTATGTGCTGATGTCCTACTTGATGATTTCCAATGCGTTCAGACTCTTAATGTTTTCAAAACAAAGTCAGCACAGAAGGACAAAAAAATCATATCTTTGTCATCACCAGATACTGAGGTAACAGCTGCTCTGCTGAAGTCAACCTCTCAGAGTGATGTCAAATCTGTGCCTGTGCTTTTCCACCCCATGTAAAGATGATTAGTTGAAGTAGCACACTGTTTCAGATTTCTTGTCTAATACATCATGCTAGAAAGGTGAGGCAGGTTAACCCAGTTATAACGCAATTTTTAATGTGATTGATCATAACTGATTTTTTCTGTGCTTTACTTGTCTGTGTAGGAAAGGGTCTTAGAGATGGCTTTTAAATCCTTTCAACAACAACAAAAAATTGCCTTTTTCCTTGTGTGTGCCATTGTGAGACCACACCTGCAGAGCTGCCCCAGCCCTGGGCCAGCCCAGCAAGGAGCTGGAGCTGCTGCAGCCAGGCCAGAGGAGGCTCCAGCATGGGCAGAGCCATGGAGCAGCTCTGCTGGCAGCAAAGGCTGGCACGGCTGCCATTGCTCACCTGGGCAGGAGAAGCTTTGGCCTGAGCTCAGGGTGGCCTTGCAGGGCCTGAAGGGGCTGCAGCAAAGATGGACACAGACAATTGCCAAGGGCTGCAGGGACAGCAGCCGGGGAATGGCTGCCAGTGCCAGAGGGCAGGGCTGGCCGGGATCTTGGCAATGAGGAATTGTTCCCTGGCAGGGTGGGCAGGCCCTGGCACAGGGTGCCCAGAGCAGCTGGGGCTGCCCCTGCATCCCTGGCAGTGCCCAAGGCCAGGCTGGACACTGGGACAGTGGGAGCTGTCCCTGCCATGGCTGGGGTGGCTAGAAGCTGTTACCTAACTTAAGAATAGAAAGTAAAGAATGATCACAAAGGCAGCTTTCTCCGACTCTGTCCGAGAGAGTTCTTTCTTCGGATTGGCTATCAATTAGAAATATCTAAGCTGGGTTAATCTAGACGGACTTGTTGCATTTCACAGCAGCAGATAACCTATTGTTTATGTCTGGTGCTGAGGCCACAGCTTCTCAGAAGGAAAAATCTTGAAGAAAGATTTTTCACAAAGAGATGTCTGTGACACCCCTGCATCCCTGGCAGTGCCCAAGGCCAGGCTGGACACTGGGACAGTGGGAGGTGTCCCTGCCATGGCTGGGGTAGGATGAGATGAGCCTTAAGGTGCCTTCTGACCTAAATAATTCTCTGATAAAAGAACCAAATTGGTAACTGGGAGTAAAATATTGAATCTCAAAATACTTTGATTGGGATCCCACTGCCTATCCAAACTGTAGCGGAGCACAGCATTCAATATTTTTACTTTTGAAAAATGATTGCTTTCCTGTCCTGATTTCTCTGTTCTTTACACCGCATTTACCCACATATTTATGAGACTAAACATGCTTTTATGTATGATCCGTGATGAATTTGGGGGTGAAAGTGTCTCTAACTGCTTTTCAACTCATGGCTGTTCCCCTCTCCTCACTTCTCCAGTCCTGACAATGAATTCAATTCTTAAACTTTTGTGCTGAATCAGAACATAAATTTGAGTGTTTTCCCTCTCCTTTTATGGGGTTTTATGGGTAGGAATGCTATTGTGAAGCATTTATGAACATGAAATCTTCCCTAACTACAGGGCTGTTGCCTTTTCTAGGGGATTAAATCCAAGCTACCTCACAGTTAAGGTATCAAGTTCTCTTCAGTGTAGAGTTCAGCACTGCCAGGAGCTGTCCCAGGGTCTTTATAACTGCTGGATGTTTTCAGGGTTGTAAAGGATCTAAGTGGAGCCCAGGGTAAATATTAACAGATCTCAAGTAATTAGGCAGAACACCTACACAGGAAGGAGGAAGCTTAGAAGTAATTATTTTCCTACAGCAATGTAAGGCAGAGATATATGACAAAATTTTTATTTTATCTGCTACTTGTCACTAATTTTGCAAACAGAACAGATTCCAGATTCCAAATATATGCTACATTACAAATACTGTGTATCAGAAGAATTCAATATGATGTTTCAATATAATGGGGTTTTTTTTTACTTTTGAACAAGCAATAAATAATGGTAATTAAAACAAACAAAAAGAAAAAGGTAAAGATACATCTAATAAAACCATAGGGGAATTGCCACTGTTGATTATGTCTCTAAATTATTTTGAAGTCTGCATTAATGAAACTGCAAACTAAATTAAGTACCCTCATCTGCTTCTGGAAGCTGCTCTGTCTGATCCATTAAAGAATACACATTTTCACTGCAGTAATCAGAGGTTTAAATGGGCTTAATGTAATTAGAAAAACCCTTAGAGATATATATTATCTCTTGTGAAAATGGATATGCTTCCTAGATTAGAACACATTGTTTCAACATCAGTGTAGGACTATAAAATTAGAGTTATAAGTGTCTAACTTTGTTTATTCAGGGGCAGAGGGACCCTGTTGAATATAGAAAGAGGCAAATGCAGTGGGAACATATAAGTCAAAAAATCACACTGATTATCCCTATCAATACTCTAAAGATTGACATGAAAGATGTTCCACAATTGGCACAGTACTTTTAAACAATTCTGAAAATATAACTGTGAATGTCCCACCCCAAGTTTTGATGCTAAAGGAGTGTCAATCTGCTGGCTAATAAGACATTTAAACTTCATTTTTCACTTCATAATCCATACAAATAAATCTGTTCCTCTTGGTATGAATCTGAGCTACTTATATAGAATACAAGCCACAATATTCTTTTAATGAAAATCAAAAGTATAGAAGCAAATTCCTGACTTGGACATATATCTGCTATTACCCACATGCAAACATTCCTGCATGCTCACATTCAGCCTGTGTTAGTGCTTGTAGGATTGCAACTTTCATTTCCTAAGCAAGAATCTAAGCAAAGAAATTGAAGAATTTGTGTTTTCTGACTGCATCCAGAACATGGCATTGTCATGGCTTTCACCACGTAACACTTTGAGCTTGGTAATTTGTTTCATTTAGACTACTATAATGATAACACAAATTTTTCTCTTCTTGAGATACAACTGACTGAATATCTTAAGCATGTGTTAATTTTAAGTACAAGTTGTTCTGAGATTTTCACATAAATGTTGATGTGATTGGAGTTAAACCCAAACTTAAGAGCTTTGCTGGGACTAGGGTCTTACTAAACTAAGCTCTCCCCATCCATGAAATCAGTCCCCAAGTCAGTAAAAACATGATTATTAGCTCTGTTCGATGCATGTCTTCTCCCTAGGGAGATTTACCGGCTCAAAAAGGGACTCAGGGTGCAGTCAAAACTCTATTCCAGCACTAAGGATCAGCCAGAAAATCACATTTTTCCCTTTAAAGCCGCTTGATCTTCCCACTGGAGGTGGTTTTGTCAGGATCAGCCTAGCAGCAATGTTATCCTGTCCCTCTGAGAGGCTCAGGAGATGTGCAGTGCAGCCCTGCCAGCTGTCTGCAGTGTCAGGTGCAGATTTACCAGCAGAGCTAAAAAGGCTGGAGCCTCCTCCTCGGTGTGGCCATTTGTTTGAAGCAATTTTCTCCTATTCTTTGAGCAATTTGACATGGTGTTGGCCTGACAATTAGTCTGAAGCCAACTCCAGGGGCTGCTGTGAAAATGAAGGGTTTCTATCCTAATGTAACCAAAATTTCTTGTCTGGCAGCTTCAAAGTTTATTTACATCCCCTTACTTATCAACTGGTGATAAATCTGCTTTTGCGTACCTGAACATTTTGAGGCCAGATTGACTTTGGAAAGAATTTTCAAACAGCTGAAAGGAGTGTTGTATTATAATTTTAGGTGAAACTGTTTTATTTTCTTGTTATGTCTCAAACACTTATGTAAGTGTTAAACAGCTTTTAACGACTTATGTGGGTTGTTAAAAAGCTGATAATTTCTCAGAACAGTGGTAGATGAGTCACATTTCATTTGGTTCTCTTGCTTTACTCTCCATATTTTTAAAATTTGGCTATTTAGCAAGAAAACGTGATCTTACATAGAGTGAGTCATACTTCTAAGACAAAACTAAGCATTTTTTTTTGGGTCTATTTTGTGTTCATCCCTGCTGGCCTCACCATGAGACTATAAAAGTTTCTGAAGTCTGATCCCAAACCAAAGTCTTGCATGTTCTGGAAAGCTGTGAGTCACTATTTGTGCATCAATATTTGGGTACAATATTGACATTTTCTCTGCTTCACCTAAGAGTTTTGCTTTTTTTGGAAGTGTGTCTGAGTATGACCTGACCCCCCCCGCCACTGGAAACACTGAACACAAAATGCACATTATTAATTTCTGATTTTGTAATTCACTCTACACCCATTTTCTCCTCTTATATTTGGGGGATTTATTTCCATCTTCAAGAAGAGCATAGTAGTTTGCAAAACAACTTTGTGTAGTCCTTGGCCATACGGCACTACAAAAGTGAAAATAATTATGTAGAAACCATCTTGTGCGGCCTGTAATTTCTGATACAGAAAGAAAAAGAGTGTGTTCATTTCACTGATTGACATATAAATTCTAAATATCTGTGAAGACCAGTGTAGGAGCAGTTAATTTAGTTTTAGTGGGGATTACGTATTCAGAAAATGCAAGTGAGTCCTTTAGTATGTCATTAACACAGTGAAATGGTGCAATTACAACATATAATCTTTCTTCATTTATCTCCTTTACAGTTGTCAGCATCAGAAATCCTCAGAATTTGCCTAAAACATTTAAGTCTGTGATATTTGCTAGCGCACCTAATCAGTGATTGCAATAGAATGGCTGTTAAAAATCCCAGCACATTTATAATGTTTTTGGCAGGCAGCATAAGAATGTTTTCTGTCCTCGATGTCTTTGTTTACTTAAAAACACAACTGTTCTTTCTATTTAGGAACTAAGTAGTCTCCAGTCTGCTGCTTGAAAGTAAAATGACAATTTATATGGAGATAATTATGCAAGAATGGGAACACTGCTTAATTGAAACAATCAGTTCTAGGCAAAAAATACAGTCTCAAATTTGGAAATGACAAGATGTTACAGTACCCCGAGTTTATTGATATTTCTTTGTCATTTTCTCTGAATTCTTAAACTGCTAGAAAACAACGACACTCTACCAGTTTGTTCCTTAATTTTATTTTTTTAATTTGCTGTTAGTTGAAGGAAAATATATAATTTTTCTTTGATGCCATATGCTGCCTAATTGCAGAGCATATTTTATACAATGCTGTGTACAAGGATCTGGGGTTTGTAAAGCAGGATTCAAAGCTACCAGAAAAAAATGATTGTACAGCACAGGGAGTGCAGGATCTCATTTTGAGATAGATGCGCTAGAGTTCACCTACACAGATGTTTAGCCACTTAATTAAGAGAAAAAGTCGTTTATTTAGGGTTTTCTAATGAGTGAAGGAGGGCCTCAGCATTGCAAATGCAGTCTGAATTAATTCAGTCCATCTATGCCTCAAATAAAAAAATTAAGATAAATTATTGGTGTTTACAGCCTAGTCCAGGAAATATATAGAGATTTAACTTAGAGACAGGCTTGTATTGCAAAACAAAAGCACTCCTCCTTCTAGATTATACAGCACTGCTAGGATTTATGTCTACAAGGAAATAGAATTTTGGGACCTCAAAGGAGAGGTCTTGTATCTTGCCTTAGATCCAGTGAAAAAATAATATTATTTTTTAACCCTTATTGGATTCTGCTTTCCAACTTCACAAAAGACCATTCCCAATCCAACACATTTATCTAAAATGCTAAATTTTAATCGATTTCAAGCCTTATTTGTAGGGAGGAGATAAGTTTAATTCTTCCCTGGTAAGCTGTTTTTATTCCAGCCATTTAGAAACAGCAGACCTAGCACTGACTTGTCTTGATATTTCTTTAAAGTTCTTCTGGTTTTATCTGAACTTTTCACTCGTGACCATGGCTTTAAATGTTGCAAAATGAACTCTAACTAATATCATCATCAGTCACCAGATGAAAATAGAGTGCCTTTCCTGACTCAACTACACACACTTCTCAGTGCTTCATACTCAGGAGTTTTGACAAACCTGGGCCAATGCCTGAAATCTGGCTCTGATGCAGTTCTTCATATCTTTAAATCCTCCTCATCTTCCTCACCACCTTTCTCAGTATTATGGATCATGGATGGAATGGAACCTCAGGAGGTTTTTTAGCCCAAAATCCCATCAAAGCAGGATCAACACAAAATTCACACATTTAGATGGGGCTCCAGTTATTGGTTTCTCTGGGTTTGGATTGAAGATGCTTGAGATGGTAGTTTTATGTTTGGATGTAGGTGTTTACTATTTTTTATTAGTAAAGCAGTTTTACTGGGGTGAGTTTGGTAGTAAGGTAGAAAATGGCTAACTACCTCTTGTTATAAGGTTTTTTAAGACTAAATTATCTAATTAAGAATTGATACTTAGATTATTTTTCCTCTAAACTTAATAACTGATCTTAAAGAGTTTGCAATGTGGACTCTTCTGCTTAATTATAGAGTGCTACTTAAACTTAAGAAGAAGGAAGAAGTATGAATAAGAAATTTAGGACAACACTTTGTGGTTTTTATCTTGCTTCTATCTACAACATACTAAAAATATTAAAATTTAAACTTCCCACTAAGCTATACTGACACTACTCTCTATAATGTATTTTACGCTTTTATAAATTCTAACCTATTTTAAAATCTAATAAACTTTCTCTATAAATAAAAGTTAATGTTTCCTTAAAAGTTAGGACACCCTGAAACAAACAAAAAAATATTCTCAGTACCTTATATTTCTACACTATTTCCTTAGGGTTTGGCTAACAGAGTCATGAAACAGCCTATGTTGGCAACATTGATTGTCCTCATATTGTTTTTTCTCCTTTTCTGTATTTCTCATCAGAAATCATGTCAGTAAAAAGCCTCTTTTTTCTCATAGGCAGTAGGAAGATGATGCTAAGTCTCCTCACTTTTCCTCCCTCAGTTTTAAAACAAAATGTCCTTCCTTCAGCCTCTCTCCCACATGGCAAGTTCTTGATTGCCCAGGCATTTTGCTGAATGAACACCAAATTATCTACATCTTTCTTATACTGGAAACCCAAAATATTTTTCAGTGTAGCCTGAAGAGTTGAAAATGCCACCAAAGTGCTCCTAAAAATGTGCTTTTACAGCACATGTTTGGTGATTTTGCACCGAAATATCACACTGCTGCTTTTCCCACTCCTTTATTTTATGGCATGCATATTGTTAAGCAGCTGCGCCAAATTTAATTACACTGAATCCAATAGTAATAGCTTTTTCTTGGTGTTTTGACTGTGCACTTCCTGCTGTTGGTGAGACTCTATTTCTGGAAGATAACACTCTGGTGCTGTGCTATATGAAATATATATATCATTTACAGAGATTAATTATAATGTCTAACTGAAATTTGAATTATATATAAAACAAATGCATAATTTATGCTTTTGAGTATCTATTGTATACACAGGATGGTTTTTGGACTCTACTTTTTCTGCAGCAGTCAGGTTTCATTAGCAACACTCCTAAAATCTAGAGCTTTCCCAAAATTTTTGTGGCATTATGACATACTGCATTAGTTTATCTTTTTCAATGTGGACTATGTTGTACATCCTGTTTATTTCTTTGGTTGTGGGGTTTAAACTGAATATTCCTAGTAAATGTGAACATTTTAATTAATAATCATTTGCCTGTGATCCTGGTGGACAAAAAGCCTTCTGATTATACAAGTTACTCCCTCTGGAAAATCTAGAAAATTTGAGTATTTATTTGGATTCTTCTTACATAAAAGATGTTTAATTTTGCACCTAGACTAATATTTCTTTTACAGTGAAATATCAGAAAGTCTTAGGAAAAAATATTTATTCTTCAATAAATTTCCTCATAATTAGACTACATGGCAAATGCCAGGATTTATTTAATATTTTCTGAAATCAGACATGTAAAGACCATAGGGCTTCTGTTTGAGAATAATCAGATTGCCACAAACTGGAACATTTTAAACTCTAGCGATCTTGTAGGCATGACAGAAATTTGAAAGAATCATATTTAAGGAATTTCTTTTCCCTGGAAATCAATTCAGTGGAAATATTTAGATTGGTCTCATGAACTTGCATCAACCATGTAAGCACTGCACAGTTTTAATTAATGCTAATTGTGTGTTGGGGCTCTAGATTCCTTTTCCTAAAATACTTTTTCTCTTGAATTTGAGAAATAGCTAATTTGGAACTCTCTTTTTTACATGTTAATCCCTTATAATCCCATTGCATTCATGGGGTTCATAAAACAAATATCTTCTTATCATCAAGAGAATCATGGGTACAAGAGTCCTGCCAGTTTTAGAGAGTGACTCTCCATCCCTCCAAGTCTTTCTTTTCCTCTTTTGTTTTATTTTCCCCTCCTTCTTCTGAAATTTGTGGGAATTTGACTGAATCAGAGGGAAGTATCCTTTTATATCCTCACTGAAATTTGTGCTTTTTTAACAAATATTGCACCTCAGAGCTTAATTTGCCATGGCCCTGTCTGATCTCTCTCTGTCCCATCACATCTCTGAAATAATTTGTGATTTTACTAGTTTCTACCATCTCCCTTAACAAAAATGCCCTCTTCTCTGAGCTTTGAATAAACTTCAGAAAGATCTTCCTGCAGCTATCCAAGAAATTAATTTGCCCAGATGAATTTTTTCAAACCATATTAAAATATCAAATAGCTTTCTTTAATTTTGATTCATATTAGCTCTTGTCAAGTCCTGCTCCTAGACTTTCACCACAATTAACTACATTCTAGTTTAAATATCTAGTTAATAAATAACTTGTAGATTAATTAGGCACCATGGTCTGAATTTCTCTAATCTTCCATATTTTTAAACCAACTGGAGAAAAAAAGGAAAAGAAAATAAGAGGCATTTCAATGTCTGGAATGACATTCCAGAATAAGTATGTAGAAAATCAAATTTTCAAAATTTTAAACTCAAATAACCATTCTAAGTGACTCCAGCTAATAAGCTATTTGTAAAAATAAAGTGGTTAAGTATAACATACACCTCTGTTATATATTATATATACTAGAATATCAGTTGTTTGTGTCACTTTGAAAAGGTTTAAGAAATTCACAAAAGCATCCAACATGGAAATAAAAATTTAGCCTTGTTAGCCTAAAAATTTAGATCTTGTCAGGCTGAAAGCTTCTTACAAACATTTATAACATTTCTGTCATTAAAGGCCAATATAAATGTTTCTAAAGTATGTACTTTTTATTTATATTTAAACAAACATTGTTGGACTTGATCATAATATCACTTAATAAGACCTAAGTAATTTTTGAGTGTAGCTCTATTATTTTAGATTTTTAATTTTCCTTGCTAGAACTTGTAAGGTTGACGCTAAAATTAGCAGGTTTAAGATAAAAAGTAATTATAAAAAAGATAGCATGGAATTTACAGAATTGTACCACACACACAAAACTTGGCTTCTGAAATGTGTTCCATCTTCTTATTTCAAACACATTTATACATATTTTTAACATTATTTATGAATTTTCTATAACCTTAGGCATTGCTCATTCCACTGGTAATTACTTTTTGTTTCTTATAGGAAATAATAATAATTCCAAAGACTAACTTAATCTGTGATGAATTTCTTTCATCTTTGCCACACACTTGCAGCAAACTGTCTTGGTTTTTGTTTTAATTTTATTTTTCTCTTTCTCCTTTCCACTGCCACATTTTCAGTTTTCCTTTATTTCTGCACTAAACTAACCAGAAACAGAGCACTACCAAGAATTCCTCTTTATTCAGTGCAGGGCTGCCTCAGGACACTGGGTTAAATTGCAACTCAGTGGGGATTCAGCCAAATGTGACACCTTTGGCAAACAAGGGGGAAGCAGGGAGGATCAGAGCCCAGCATCCTGGGGGAATAAAGACTGGGAATAAATCTTTTGCAGCTACATGTTGTCACAGAGAGAAACAAATCTTCAGGGATATGTTTGCTTGGATTTACTCAGGCTTGCCTTTCATGGTCTTCCCCACTTTTCAGGTCCTTGAAAAAAGTTCAACTAGTAGAAAATCCTCTTTTTCTTTTGGGTCTTTAATAACTTCAGTGAGTATTTCTGATAGTCTTTTTCTCTCTTCCTCCTTTTCTCCCCTTCCCCTCTTTTCTCTCTGTTTTTTCTCTTCTGTTTCATTTTACTTTTTTTTTTTTAAATTTCTGAATGGCAGTAAGGACACCAAATATTCACTGCTCAGTGGTCAAATACGAACTTATGCAGGAATTAAAATTGTTTCATTAAAACCCAAAGAGTAATTCAATTAACAAACAATTAAATAAACACTTTTGCATTGTGAGTATGACCAAGAACTGTAACAGAAATGCTATGAATATTCAGTCCCTGGAAACATACAAGAGGCATCTGGGCATGGCAATGAAAGGTGAGAAAGAGGGACAAAACCAAGCAATGGTGGGCATGGTCTCAAGATTTAGGTGTATGACAGTTTTTTAGATACAGAAAATTCCATTTCATAGTAGCTTGGAATTAAAAAGAAATATGTTATCATTCATGAGAGATTAAACTGATGTTGTTTACTGCGCGGAGATGACATTAAAGTAAAAAAAAAAAAAAAGAAAAAGAAAAAGGTGGTTTTGTTATAAATCCTCTGCCTTTTGAATTAATACTGTGGTGCTGTAAACAGCAACAACCATTCACAGATGAATCACCTGGCCAAGAGGACAAGGGCTTTGGCAGGGCTGGGTGATCCTACAGGCCCGATGATGCTCCCTGGGATGTGGATCCTCCTTGTTGATTTCATAACCTTTGCCCCGGGCAAATGAAAACACCAAGTTCATTATTAGTTAAGAAGAGAATTGTAATCTGTTGAACATGTGGTATAATTAATTACAAGTAGATGAAAGATAATTAGGCTTCATAACAACACCAGAGTTAGGAAGGGCCTGAGATTTAGCGGCCTACTGTGTGCAAGTTAAGATGTACCAGTACCTATCTACACCTATCTCTATCTCATCTCTATCTAATCTCTCTCTTTTACAATACATACACATATATATCCTGGTGTGCATTAGGAAGAGAGTGGGAGCAGGTGAGGGAGGGGATGCTGCCCCTGTGCCCTGCCCAGCTGAGGCTCCTCTGCAGGGCTGGCTCCAGCCCTGGGCTCCTCAGCACAGGAGACACCAGGAGCTGCTGCAGAGGCTCCAGGGCAGGCACACAGAGGATTTGGGCTCTGCAGCATCTCTGGGCTGGGCAGAGCCTGCGGGAGCCGGGCTGGGCAGGCTGCAGAAGGGAACCATGGCAGGGGTGTCAGAGACATTCCCAAGTTTCCTTCATTTGCCTCACGATGGCCGCAAGGGCCCTGAAGGCCCCGTCGGGAGCCCTGGCCTGGCTGAGCTGGACGTTTGCTGGATGTTCTCACAGTGAGTGTTTGCAGGTGTGCTCGCTGTGCCTTCACAGAACGCTGCTTGGAGCAGCTTCTGATCAGTGGTGGCTTGTCCTGACCCGCCTGCACCTGCCCCACGAGTTCTGACAAGCGGTGCCTTGGCCTTGCTCGCTCACACCTGCCCCACAGGCCGAGGGCTCTCAGCACAATGGCCCAGGAATCTTCCCCACCTTTGGCCAGATGCCACTCCTTTGCATTGAGGCTGTATAAACTGCAACTTTTGACATGACTCTGGTGAGCCCCCACGGACATCTGCCTGTCTTTCTAGAGTTTAGTGATACCATTGCTTTCATTTTCACCATATCTTTCCCATAATGATGTCCACAAAGTGAACATTATTTGCTAAGACAGTCCTCCATAAATTTATTAATTTATGCCAATAGTCCAGTGCTTTAACCAGTAAGACTAATTACACGCCTCTGGTTTGTAAAGAAAGTAGGGAGTGACAGACATTTGGAGGGAAAGGATTAGCAGGAGTTCAGCATCAATTACAGTTGCTCAAACACTGCTTGTGGACCAGCCCTGTGCTCCTGCTCCCCTAAGGTGCCACTCCTTCACTGAAACCAAGACCCAGGCCTAGTCTTGTGCAAATTAATATTTCTCCTCCCTTTGATGCTAAGTTGGTGCTTTGGGAAAACATTGCTACAAATGCTAGTACTGTTTGGCAGATTTTAAATAAGCCTCGTGCCCTTGCTGTGTGAAGCTTCTCCTTCCCTGCAGGGTAAAATCAGAAATTTGGATTAAAAGGTATCAGAATAAGAAGATGAATATTTGCATGTATCTAGTTCTCTCATCAGAAATAACAGGCATAAATGGTCAATTTCTGCCAGGCAGATTATTTTTTCCATTTGGACTCTGTAATCCCATGGGTGGGTATCCCTGTGGCACCAGTTCTAGCTAAAAGCCTTCTCACATCCTCCTTTGCTATTACTTTAAGCTCATTTTTAAGTCATTTTGATGGGTTATGCTGCTTTTTCCTCTGCCTTCTAACTGAATTCTCTGCCTTCAAACACATTCATCTTCACATGAATGAGTATCATGGGCTCATTGATTTTAAAAGAAAATTTAATTCTACTGTCTTTGCCTAGGATTAAGTTCTTTAGGTTTTGATGCTTTTTTTTTTTCCCCACAGAAACACGTGTTGTTTGGGAGTGTTATTTTTCAAACCATGCTGATATCAGCTGCCCTAGGTAAAAAAGACATATGTTCCTTGTGAACTGTTGATTCTTCCACGGCTGTCTAGACTTTCCAGAAACAAACTTAGCACTTTTCATAGGGAAAACATAACCATTTTTCATAATGAAAATCTTTATCATCCTCTTTCCTTTCAGAGCAGGCATTTTTGGTGCCCAATCTGTACGTACCAAGGGACAATATTTGGAGTCCTCGGTGGCATAAAAATTTTTGTTTATTCAAATGGGACTCCTTGCTTGACATCTAATTATGAGTATTTATCTGCTAAGGCTATTCCAGCACTTGCAGTGCTCACAGTGCCAGGGAGACATCTGTTAAAAGTTTCTATTTAATGTCTAGTATGAACAAGGTGTATCTGCCACAACCATTCTCCATATGAGAAGGCTCCAAAATTAGAATGTGAGGCTGTATCACTCTGTTCTCTCACACAGAAGTACAGAATGCATTTAGAAAACTAATCTTCAGAGGTGTTAGACTGGGTCACTCTTACTGTCTCCCTCTTATGCCTCTTGGATTTATCTCACTACTTCTGTCTCAGAAAGCTTGTATTCACTCTTCTGTACTTGCAATATTTTTTATTTGTGTTACTGTTGGTCCTGTTGTCCTATTTCGTAGCTCACAAAATCTTTGTGCCATTGCTTGTTTGGTTTCTTTTTTAAAGCTCGTAAGTGACAAAATTATTTCATTATTTACTAACATCATGTCTCCACAGTTTCACAATGGCTGCCATCATAGAGTAAAATCATTTCAATCTGCCATCTTCAATACAAGCAGAGGAAATGGCAGAATTTTTGTCAAGCATTTTTTATCAGAATCATCTGATGCATGTGTTTTTCTCTTAGTGCCATCTCATGTCTGTAATGGCCATGGAAGGATGATGGCGATGGCTGTGACTGATGCCTCCATCTCCTCTGGGGGAAATTTCCAGGGGCAAAAGCTGCAAATCCCAGTTGTTGCCCTCAGCACCTCCGGGAGCAGAGATCTAGATTAGTGTCAACATTTTGATTGTCACTGCGGCTGGAGAATAAGGATGTCTGCACAGATCTCTTCAAAGCATTTTTAGTACTGTGGGTTTTAATTAGAAAACAAGTATTTGCCTCAAAGCTGGAGTTGTCATCAGAGATCCCATGTAGCTTTCAAGCCCACTACTATTAATCTTCTTTGCATATCTTTAAGACTGAAAACCTTTCTAATTAAAGTCTTAAAGCCTCTTATCTCTGTGGCCTGGTTGATGCTGCAGTGGAATATATCATTCCCAACAAAAATGAGTAAAATTGTAATTCCCTGCATAACACCAATCAAGTTGATTGTAGAACATTATGTTCATTAGGAAGTAATAGATTTCTTTTCTTACATGTTTGATCAAAGCAGCTGGCATTTAATCCAGGCTGAGAAGCAGAATACTATTTCATGCTACTTATTGGTTAATTCATGGCCAGGTCTGCAACTTACTGAAAAAACAATTGATCAGCTTTATGTGATGCATGCAACGTATAAATTGTCTATCTAATAAAAAAGATATGTATACAATACTGGTCAGCAGGGAAAATGTGGTATAATGGGGAGAAAAAAACTTTCATAATAATGTATTTTTGCATTTAAAAAAAATGCAGATGCGAAGTGAGTGCAAATTCTGAGAGATAAATGTAGTCCTTTTTTACGTTTTGTCCTTTGCAGGGACAGGAGTTGGACTCGATGGTTCTTATGAGCCCCTTCCAAATCTGGATATTCCATGATTCAAGTTTACACTATTCAAGTTTATTTTTAAACAGTGTTAGAACAATTGTGAGGCAAAATGCACCTGATCAGCCTTGTGGTAATATCCACATGCTTCCATTGCAACAAATGTTGTGGAATAGATTGCCTAATGTAGTAAAATCAACCATAAGTGATTTGCAGTGTAGATGTCCCCTATATGAATTGTAAATAAATAAGAGAGTGTTGGAGTAAACAACACTTTAATTTCTGTAAATGTCAAAAATACTTAAGTATTTGTTATTTCTGTATAATTTCCAAATCATCTTTTCTCGGTTTTGCTTACTTTAGTTTTTATTTTCATTGTTTTTTGGGGGTTTTTCCCCCCATAAGTTGCATTAGATCTTTTTAGTTGTCCTTTGTTTCATTGCATTTTCATTTCCCTCATTGCTTTCTGAATAGTTCTGTGTTTATTTGAACAAATAAACATGGATTGCCTGTCTAAACCTGACTTAAATTTTCTACCAAGAAGTTGAGTTGTACAGCTGTAGGCAGACTTGCATGCTAATTTGTCTTGGTATTTATTTCCTGCTTTAATAGCCATAGTGCCATAGTTTTTTTGGAGAAAGCTATCATGGGAAATTGGAACTTTATCTCACTCTTTCATCTTTCTATATTGCTCATAGAAAGAGTTCAACTGGATGAAATCCTATAGAATTCTGCTATAATTACTATAATTTTTTTTACAGAGCTTACATATTAATTGAATTTGTTTCACCTATTATATGGAAATCATTTAATTTTATCTGGTTTTCTGGGGTTGGGGGGGATAGATTAAGTTGTTTTCTTTGGGTTGGGTTGGGTTTTTTTCTGTTTTGGGGATTTTTTTTTGTTGTGTCAACCCTTTGCCATCTTCACATTATAAAAAATTTCATCTTCCTCTCTTTTGCTTGGAATTTTCCTAAGGCAAGCTTAGGGTATGATGTTTCAAAACTAACCTTACTTAATGGAAACAAAATGGATGAAAATGGTGTAACAGGTAGATAAGAAATTCTGCTTACCTTCCTGATCCAAGAGTATGCTCAAATTAAAATCATTGCACAGAGTGGGGCTAAAACTGGTGAATGTAGTGGTGGTGGGAGGAAAAGGAGGAAAAGGAATTTTAAAAATAGGGTAATATTAAGAGATACTCATGAAAGCAATAACGAATTGTATTAATTTTAAGAGAGTGTTATCTGTACATTTTATTGCTTTTTAGATTCTAGGTGGACGAAAATTCTGACCTTTTACTTTCTGAGGCTTATCAGAAAATAAAGTCTGTAAATCCTTCTGGCTCCTTCTGCCACTCCAACAAACAAACACACAAAGACACACAAAAAAGGAAAGAATTTAAAAAAAATAAAAATTAGACATATCTCTCATGTCTGGGTGTATTAAATTCTTGCTTACATCTGGCACTAAAGAATAAAATAAAAATGTGAATTATCTGAAATCACGCTGTGCATGATCTGTTATGACACCTTTTCTACTGAAAAATGAAAATGCTTTTTCAATTAACTGTTTGTGTTTAGAATGACATTTTAGATCAGGGCCCACAGAGGTGGCAGAGCAAGTTGCTCCTGCTGTCAAAGTTATCTCAGCGTTTTATAAAGCAACCACAGGTAACGGCAATGCGTCTGTGAGCAAAATTGTTCTTTGAGCAGAATTGTTTTGTGAGCAGAATTGTTTTGTGAGGGGTGTTGGCTGCTTGGCATGAGGATCCTGGACAGCTGTTGTCATTCGTTCTGTGCAGGATCTCCAAGTCTGACTGCATTTCTTTTAATATGATGTTCTTAATCTTTATTAGCCAAAAGAAACATTACCACAAGGTAAGTGTGGATTAAGGTGGGCCTTAATCCAGGTACAAAGAACCAGGTTCAGCTGGAAGACATTGGAAAGCTAATAGGAAATGAAAATTTCCACCTTCCTCATCCCCTTTCCTTCTTTCCTCCAGAGTGACTGACCATCAGTGTGCTCCTAACCACAGAATCACAAAATCATGGAATCCTTGAGGTTGGAAAAAGCTTCCAAGACCAACCTGTGCCCACCTTGTCCCCAGCCCGGAGCTCTGAGTGCCACCTCCAGGTGACACCTGCAGGGCTGGGCACTGCAAACCCCCTGGGCAGTGCCAGGGCAGTTCCTGAGCCCCCTTTCCATGGGGAAATTTCTGCTGTGCCCACCCTGAGCCTGCCCTGGCCCAGCCTGAGGCCGTTCCCTCTGCTCCTGTCCCTGTTCCCTGGAGCACAGCCCGACCCGCCTGGCTGTGCCCTCCTGGCAGGAGCAGTGCAGAGCCACAAGGGCCCCCTGAGCCTCCTTTGCTCCAGGCTGAGCCCCTTCCCAGCTCCCTCAGCTGCTCCTCATAGGACTTACTCTCACACAAGCTTCCCTGAAATTCTTGTTGATATTTTACTTTTTTCCTGAAGACAATTTTTCTAAAACAATTGGGGCAGATACGCTGCCTAGGAATGTAAAAAGACTTATTCAAGACCCCTCTTGGCTGTGTGGATGCAGAAATCAGGAGTTTCTGCCCAGTTCCACCCAGAGGTAGATTTCCCAGCTTCCTTAACTGCTGGGATTTGCTGTTCAGCTGTCGCTTTGTGTTTGACCCCACATCATTCCATTTTGTTTCCAGTGCCAGGCGTATCTTTGGCAAAGATGGAACTCAGGGAGGTTCATTTCCTGGATGCAGGGAAAGTGAATTAAGAATGGCGGAAAAATAAAACTTCACACCACTCCTTAATTACACACCATGCCAATAAATGGCAGTCACATTCCCAAGGGAACATGGAATGAATTGGAGAAGGCACCTTAAGATTAACTAGTGCTGAATTTCAGAATTACCCCATTACTGCATCTGCTCAGCAAATGTGGTACAGTTTATCCAGATGCTGAAAATGCCCACACTGTTACATATTAAAGACCTCCCTCCTTTCCCAAGGTAGTAATTGTTTTGGTCAAAATGTCATTTAAATGAAAGCAGCATCTGTTTTCCTCTCAAATTCAGAAGCTTTGTTTGTTTGGGGGGCTTTTTTATGTTTTCCTTTTTCAAAATTAATTTTCTTCAGTCTCATGTAAATAACTCAGAATTGTAAGGTGACCAATATAACAGTTTTGAGAAGGTGGACTATTGCACTGTAAAAGTGAGGCATCTTAAATCCAAAACTGTCTTCTTAATATTTTTCAGCACACACATGAAGTATCTATATCACACCACTTTTCCTAAAATGTGAATAACAAAATCCAGAAACTCTTTGTTTTCCTCATCTTTACAGTGGCTCTTTTAATTTCCAGCTGTGTTTTTTGTGGCTGAGCAATGATGACCACTGCTTGAAATTTCTTTCATGGCTTGCAAACTCACCATGATAAACAATATGTATTATTTTCACGATGTCCATTCGTTAGGAGACTGTACAGGCCATTGGTAGTAAAACTAAATTGCATTTTATTATTGAAATGACTCGTACAATGCACAGCATAATAAAATGTCTTGTTCTCTATAGAAATTTAATCAAATACAGCCTTCTGCCTGTGGTTTCTATTTGTTTTCAAAATAAAATATGTTGTAGGTTCCTTGTTTCTAATTATTTCTCTGTTTGCTCTTTTTGCTCCCATCCATCTGTAGTATTCTCCTTTATTTTGGTTTTAAGAATGTATTTTTGCATAACACATTTCCCAAGCATAAGAAAATTGAAATTATGAATATCTGAATGGATGAGTATAACTTAAATAAAACTCTTTGAAGTTCCATTTTATGTTAACTTTGGCTCTAGAATATATATTGGATGAAAGGGAAAAATCAGAAAGATGCTGAATTGGTGTATTTAAGTTTTTCTACTCAGATTTTATTAATGTTTTATCTGAAAAATAAAAACTTTTGGAATAGCCAAAGAATCTGAGATAGAGATGGTCTTTTAAATGGAAGGTTTTTTATTATTATTTTCAATTAAATTTTTTTGCTATTACAGAAAGAGGTTATTTAATTTATCATTCGTACTACATATTTTTTTTAGAATAAGTATGTTTAGCTTTTTCATTTTTTACTCGATTAAAATGTATAACATTCAACCTGAGCAGAAACTAAATTAAATGATAAGACTTATCTTGTTGTTATGGGGACAGGAGACAATGTAGATTGAATTTCCTTTCTCACCTATATGGTGGTTCATTCTTACAGCTTCAGTAATAATCCAACTTCCTAAAGAAATTCCTGCAATCTTTTTAGGTAAATGCCTGAGAATAGCTGAAAAAGGTACTTATATGAACTGAAACATTAATAAGGTAACTTATATACAAACAAAAAAAAAAGAGGTTTATTTCCTAGACTCCTGTTCATATTCCATGAAGTTTAATCTTTAAAATAATAGAGAAAGGAAATTTCAAATTAAAACCTCTGGAGAAGATGATGATGAGTATCAAAATCTTTAAATTTCTTAATAGAAACATCTTTATTGGTCAATGACAATGCTGATTAAAATGAAATTCAGAATGGTATCCATCAAAGTACTTTCAAACTCTATTTACTCAAATATTAGTTTGTGGTTACTGTTGCAAGAAGTTTTTTCTTCTAAAAATATTCATTTGAATCTTAGTAAATTCTGCTGAAATATATTCACAAGATAGGTATGCTGTCAAACAGAGAAAACTCCTGAAGTGTTGTACCTCTCATTCTCGAACTTCTGCTAGCCTGCTAAAGTATTTTTTTTCCCTCTGGGTTGGGATTTGTATTCAGAGAACTTCTAAAATTCAGAAGTAGCGAGTGTAAAAGAGATATAGAAAACATCACTGAAGATCTGGATCCACCACCTTTCCTTACAATTGTATTGTACCTTTAGAATATTAAAAACTTTATGACTAAATACAGTATTGGCCTTTAAGAAACCTATGTTGCCAAGTTTTAAATGCAATATAAATTAGAATAACCTACACTGTAGACTTTCATGTGTGGTTTGAGCTTCTGTCTTCTGTGGACCACACTTGACATCAATCTATTTTTCATAACCAAGTATCTAGATTTTCCCCCAAAATTTGGAAGAGTGATATATTGAGACATAGAAGAATTACTCCTTTCGTGTCTGTCCCATTCCATCAGCAGTCTATTAGAGTTCACTTTGCTTTTCAAATCAAACCCAGTTCCCACAGTTTGTTTTCTCCCAGGGTGGTCCCTAGAGGAACATGGAAAAATTATGAGAGAAAATTGAATGTATGAAATAGTTTTCATCAGGGAGTTTTAGTTGAATGTGATAATTTTTCCCTTTTAGTGGAAACTGGATTGTATGTATTGTCTCAGATGGGGCATAAAACGACCAGAGAGGTTAATTCTGAAGCCCTCTGAAAAGGCACTTCTGCAGGACTACCTATTAAATAATTAGGTATTGCAAACAGTTATATTTAATTTGAAATTGCTTTAAAAAATAATAACATCCCCAGGCAAAAGAGCTTTTAACAAAACATCCTCCTCCTTTCAGATTTTTTTTTGTTGTCTTTGAGTGGTTTTGATGGCTCCAATCACGGTCAGAAAAAATTGCAAGTGGGATTTCAGTGTTTTTATGAACTTTGTAGTGATGGAGGTCATGGCTGTTAGCAATTACTTTAGCCCCCTAGAAAATGTAAGAGTTTATAGCACCTGAAGCCAGAATGTGCAACTTATAGTGTGTAATGGGTCACTGTTTCATTTCCATTTGTTGGGCCTAAAATATCTTCCTTAGAGTAAGGAACATCGTCTTAAGAATCTGAATATATTCCGAGGACAGAAAGCAGGAGGTACCAATACAGCACTGAAAAACAAATTCTTATAGCAGTATGTTTTATAAGCAGCTCTATAACTGATAATATTTTATGCTACAGAGAAAAAGATAAAAATAAGGTGTTAGGGTAATAGATTATAAATTAATTTCAGCTTTGTGAGGTAACTACACAATTTCCGGGTTTTGATAAAATATTCTCTTTTTAGACATAAATTTTAAAAATATTCTTTTTATACATTTAGGGGTTAGGAACAATCTGTCTTTTTAATATAAGTATACAATTTGCTTTTGTTGTGGAGTTTTTGGGACAACTTCTTATTCTGCACAGGATAAATCTGACGTTTCTCTTCCCTTTCAATGCCCTAACACCACACTGTAAGAAGGGGTCACCTTCAAAAAGAAGCAGAAAAGACATTTCTGTTCTGGCCCCTTTAAAGGATCTGTCACACTTCAGGGAAAAAAAAAACGGGTCATCTAAATTTGCTATGCAAACATTATGCTTTTGCATTAGCGTGGGGAGTTTGATTTGATTTGGTTTGGTTTGGTTTGGTTTTTTTGTAAGGGTGTTGGGTTGGGTTTAGGGATTTTTTGACTGTGGGATTTTTAAGCAGATTTTTTTGTTGCTTGTTGGGTTTAGGGATTTTTTGACTGTGGGATTTTTAAGCAGGTTTTTTTGTTGCTTGTTTGCTTGATTGATTCTTGGTTGTTTTTTTTTTGTTTCGTTTCCATCTTTGTGGGCGTTGGGAGTGGTTAAGGGGGGGGGGGTCATTTTGGAGTTGTTTGTTGGTTTGGGTTTGGGGAGTTTTTGTTGGTTTTTTGGGGGGTTTGGGGGTTTTGTTCCTGGTTTGGTTCAGTCTGGTTTTGGGCACTGTAGATTTGAGTTTCGGCTTCTGTTTGGTTGTGGAAATTTTGGTGGCTTTTTTGGTTTGTTGGTTGGTTGTTGGATGGTTGGTTTCTTGTTGGTTGTTTTGTTTTGTTGTGTTTTTTTCTTCCTGAGTTTTTGTGGTTTTTTTGGGGGTGTTTATTTTTGGAGGTCTTTGTTTGGGGTTTTTGTTGGTTTGTTGGTTTGGTTTGTGGGTGTTTTTTTTGGTTTTTTTTTTTTCCTGGGGTGTTTTTTGGCAGGGTGTTCTGGTTTGGTTTGGTTTGGTTTGATTTTCATTATATTGGTGTTGGACCATGAACCCATTTCTGTAGAAATGTTTAGAACTCCTTTTGCTCAGAGGCACTTGATGTCACTCCCCTGGCAATATCAATCACTACCAAACCAATTCTCAAGCCATTTAATGAACAACAATTTTTATTTTAATCCAGTTAAATGAAAACTTAGAGAAATGTATCATGAGGAAGCAAGCTAATTCCCTTAGGAAAAGGGATATCCCCTGTGGATGTACTTCAACAAAATTTAAATTTTCAATTTTCTCAAAAATAAACTATGGACTGATTTATATTCCTGTACTTTTAGTCACTTAGGCCAAATTTCTTACCTCAAGGTCAAATTTCCAAGGCTCTTATTTTCCAGAATATTTCAGTCTTAGCATATCCATCTCTGTTGTAATGACTTTGACTTGACCACTTTGCAAAGTCAGAGATATAAAATATTCCCCTACAAATTTTCATCACCTTTCTCATTTCACAGGCAAAAGGAAATTATAGGCATTTTTCCTGTATATTTTTGTTTTAATTTAATTTTTAACCAGCTTATAAAACAACCTAATGCTGTTCATTTGTATTTGCTGTTGCTAGTTTTGATATTTGAAACCTGAGAATTGCTGAAATATGCTAAGTTGTAGCATAGTTAAATTGTTAATAAATCAGTATTGTACTGGGTTTTGTATGCAATTTTTTTATCTGTGCTCTCAAATGTCCTTTTTCAGCGCAAATTACTCTGAGTTTTATCTCAAAAATGCTTTTTGAAGCAAACAGAGTGATGTCTCTGAGTTTATCCCATTGTTATTTGCACATTTCTCCTGTCCTGGTCATTAATTCTTCAATTTTACATAAATATTTTACTTGTTGATGACATATTCTGTTTATAGAAAGTAAATGTCTCATCACCAGTGTTCCAGCAATAGCTTATTTTAAGTGAACATTTACTGCTTCTTTATTGTTCAGAAGAAGTTTTTATAGGTTATAATGCAATGTTAAATATTATCCTCACTAAATAAGTATCCAAAATAAAACAGTCTCATTTTAATAAGGACCTATGATTTAGATTTCACTCATTTTGTGAGTAATCCAAGAAGAAATATCAGACCTTGAAACAATCAGTGCTGATACCCAAAATTTTGGGTTGGGATGTTTTATGGAGCCTTGATGGCCTCACCAACCTATTTCAAGACAAAATGAGAATGAGCTTTTTCTTCACTTTATACTCAAAGACTTGCAAAGAAATAGCAATTTTTGCTGGCAGTATGTGACTAAAATCCGTTATCTGAAGAAGAAAAGAGAAGCAAAAGTAGATATGATGTGTGTTTTCACAGGTGAAATGCATCCTGCAGTTTCCTGTGACAGAGGTGCCAAAACTCATCACACTTATTGTGCATCATGCTCTGTGTTGGGTGGTAAATCAATGCCCAGACTCTTATTTCGCTATCTATGAATTAAAAGTTTCTTTTGCTTCATGGCCATTTGGTTTTGAACAAAGAATCAGAGAATCCCAGAATGACTTGGGTTGGAAGAGATGTTGAATCTTATCTATTCCTACCCCAGCCATGGCAGGGACACCTCCCACTGTCCCAGTGTCCAGCCTGGCCTTGGGCACTGCCAGGGATGCAGGGGTGTCACAGACATCTCTTTGTGAAAAATCTTTCTTCAAGATTTTTCCTTCTGAGAAGCTGTGGCCTCAGCACCAGACATAAACAATTGGTTATCTGCTGCTGTGAAATGCAACAAGTCCATCTAGATTAACCCAGCTTAGATATTTCTAGTTGATAACCAGTCCGAAGAAAGAACTCTCTCGGACAGAGTCGGAGAAAGCTGCCTTTGTGATCATTCTTTACTTTCTATTCTTAAGTTAGGTAACAGCTTCTAGAAACCTTTCCTTTCTTTTCTTTTTAGTATAGTTATAATATATGTATATATCATAAAATAATAAATCAAGCCTTCTAACCATAGAGTCAACGTTCTCGTCTCTTCCCTCAATCAAGAGCCCTTGTGACAACCATCACACAGGGGCAGCCCCAGCTGCTCTGGGCACCCTGTGCCAGGGCCTGCCCACCCTGCCAGGGAACAATTCCTCATTGCCAAGATCCCGGCCAGCCCTGCCCTCTGGCACTGGCAGCCATTCCCCGGCTACTGTCCCTGCAGCCCTTGGCAATTGTCTGTGTCCATCTTTGCTGCAGCCCCTTCAGGCCCTGCAAGGCCACCCTGAGCTCAGGCCAAAGCTTCTCCTGCCCAGGTGAGCAATGGCAGCCGTGCCAGCCTTTGCTGCCAGCAGAGCTGCTCCATGGCTCTGCCCATGCTGGAGCCTCCTCTGGCCTGGCTGCAGCAGCTCCAGCTCCTTGCTGGGCTGGCCCAGGGCTGGGGCAGCTCTGCAGGTGGGCTCTGCAGCACCCCCAGGGCTTCTGTAACCCAAATGAGAACGGGTCAGACTGATAGAAATTATTCAAAATTATTAAGTACAAGACACGTTAGTAAACTGCATTAAAGGAAAACAGATCTGTCTTTTGTAAAATTAATTCCCTCACACACCTGTTGGATTTCTGCAAATGTGTCAGTGTACACAGGAGACCCCACAGGTAGAGGCACAGACAAAATGCCAACTGTAAAGCTCAGAACTCTGACTAACATCTATGAATTTTAAAGGAAGCGTGACTAATTTTCATACTGGTGAGATAATAATTATAGAGATCTGTAGAAGAACCTAAGGTGGGAAAACAACCTTAATGTGATAAAATTATATGTGTAAAATAAATAATGCTATTGAAGAGATGTTTTGGGTTTGCAATAGGCAGATCTATGAGAGTATCAGGTCATCAGCATTTAAGGGAAGGAACAAAATCATAAGAACTGTTTCAGAAATATTGAGAATATCAGGGTGCATCTAGGTAGGACAGCAAAAATTCAGAAAATTATTTTAATGTGTGTCTGGAAACTAGAGATTAAAAGATACAGAGTAGACTGAGCTTGATGTGCCCTCTGTTGATGTTTATATGTGTATTTTTTTCCAGTCTTCCTCCAAAATAAGAGCTGAAATATTTTAAACAATTAGTTACTTCTCTGTGAACTGCCAGGACTTTTGTGCTACTGGTATGTATACCTTTTTTTGTGTTAGGTTTGTTGGAGAGAACTACAATTTTAACTGCTGTAGTTTCATGCTGTTTGTGCTTCTAGAAATAACAACATTCACATCAGGCCAACTGCTCATGAAGAATTCAGAGTGCTTTTTGAGGCAGAGGGGTATCTATGTGCTGCAAAATGGGAAAGCACAATTCTGAGAACAAAAACACCAAAACACATGCTGGTAAATCTCTGTGGTACCACCAAACAGCTGCTCTTTTGTGCCTCTGTCCAGCATCACTCTGACAATGTGCTGGCTTCAACTGGTTCAAAGGGTTCTTTTCCCATAATTTGATTTTGAAGCCCACTAATGAGCATTTTTGTCTCTTGTTTGCTTTGAGAGTATCTCTAAGGCACAGCCTTGACGTGTTTTGACCTTGAAAGATCCTGAGAGGATGCAGGAAGGGAGCACAAATTCCTCCACTTGTATAAGCTGATTACTATTAGTAAAGTCAGCATTTAAGGATCATTTATAATCACATTTGGAGGGGATTCTCATATAGCTATTGGCAGAATCTGCTTCAAATGGAGATGTTGTCACGCTCCAAGGGGGAAAAAAATCCACAGCATCTGAGCAGATATTGGTAATTCATGATGAAGCCAGGAATTTGAAGTGTAGGCAAGATATAAGGCTTCTCAGGAGCAATTCTTTGGGGGAGTTCAGATGTTGTGAACTCTGGATAAATAAATTAGTCAGGAAATGGCTTGGAGTAAGCTCCTCAGTTCAACTTGAAAAAGTAATTCATGCTTTGTATGAAATTCTATTCCCACTTGAAATTAGAACACCGTTGGCGCTCCTTCCAGAGACTTTGTTCATTTGATTTGATTGTAGTTTGATGGAATAAAATGAAAGTACAGGGATTTTTAACTTTACAGCTCTTCATTTCTGTTAATAGAGAAAAAAAAAGAAAAAGATGACATATTGGCATCCCTCATATGTTATGGGTTTTTACCTGTGGAAAATAGTAGAAAAACAAACTCAAAAGCAATAATTTGTTGCATCTTATGATGTCTTATCAAGACTTATGTTTTAATTTCCCTGAAATGGAGAACCAGTAAACAATTAATAGATTACTTTCATCTCTAGTAATAGATTCCCATTTGTGAATGATAGACAAGTAGACAGACAACTCCTCTATCCACTCTAATGCTTGAGAATTCTTTTAATTAATTCAATTTAATTAATTTGATAAGTTTAAAATTAATTCCTTGTCCTCTTCCTGGTCATGTGCAGCTACTTAAGTTTATGGTGGTAATTTACATATTATTTTGGCTTTCATCTGCCTATTTTTGTTTCAGGAATCATATCATGCATGCTGAAGAAACAATGTTTGTTCTTCAATTTTAGCTCCTAGGTTATATTTCCTTTAATAAGTTAATATCTGTATTTTGTGGACCCTCTCTCTTAGTTGTTATTTGCTATACAAGTTATAATAGTTTCTAAAAATTCTTCTATTATTAGAAATTACATGTATCTTTATATTTTGTGATATGATATCTCCCTGAAAAAATGGATAGTACTATTTATTATTTTAAATTATTTTAAATTAGTTTTAACTTTGGGAATTTTGCTGTGGTACTCACTCCATGTGTTTTTTCAACACCAGGAGTGTGCTAATATATTTTATTGAAGTATTTTTTCTCACTTATGTATTTTTTTTAACTTTTTCATTAAGTAAATTGATCAAACAGTTTAATATTTTCTTAATACAGCAAGTTCTTATTCTCTGTATTTACTTGGAGAATATTATTTATTTATTTTTAGCAATCTGTTTCCTCACCAAAGTGAACTTTCAAACAGCACAGGAATGAGAAATTTCAGAAAATATTGCTGGGATACTTTAAATTTATTAGGGAAAAGAGGTTTAACTCTTTTTTTCGTCTCTTTTTCTCTTTCTGAAGAGAAAATCTGTAGTATTCAAAACCTGTTTACTAAACAGATTGGAGGTAGGAGAAGGGATGGGGCAATTATAATTGAGGATAGGCCTCTACCAGACAGAAATAGTTTAAAAATTTAATCTATTTGGATGTGTATTACTGGATTATTCTCTGATATAATTTAATAGATCTGTTGCCTACTCTGATGATCTCTCTGCATTATTATTTCTTTTTCTAGTGCCCAGGACAATGTGGCCAGTATTTAATATTAAAAAGTAGTACACTAAACTGAACCTTAAAAACTTGAAAATGTTGATATGATTGTATTCAGTGGAACTTCAAAAACAGGAAGAAATAATATCAAGTGTTCTGCATACAAAGTATGAGAAAATCAAGGATGTGATTTGAAGGGACATCTTCCTCTATGTTTTCCAAATTTCATTTGGTCTTGGGATGAATCTTTATTTCTGCTTCAGCATTTAATTGGGCAGAGACTTCATCTGTTCAACTGAAATAACTACTTCTCCAAGCCCAAATGGTGTTTTTTTTTTTTTGTTTTGTGGGAACATATACATCTTTTCAATTAATATGGACTCTCATATTACTTTATAAAGACATTATTTTAAAGTATATTAGTCATGTCCTTTAATGCTTTGGAGAAAGTAACTAAGTTTTGCTCCATTTTTGCCCTAAAACACCCCTCTCTCCTAGGCTGATACTTATCCTTTGGGAATCACTTCTATTTTCTCTTTCTGCTGAAAAGAATTGCTACATGCCGGCACTCATTACCATCTTGATCTCCGAGATTTTTTGTGAATTATTAATTTTTTAAGCCTTAAAACAAATTAATGCATCTGATTTTTGAAATAAAATGTAATGGGAGAGGCATCAAACTTGCCCTAAACACTCCATGATTCCAATTCACCTGCTCTTACAGATGTGGATAAGAAAACACATAAAACACAAATGGGACAGTGTAGAAAACAGAAAAAAAATATCATTTTGTGCCTCTTTGTGATTGAATCTGTTTGGTTTAATGTACAGATGTACTAACAATTGAGAAGAAATCCAAAGCAATAAGCCCTGAAGGGAAAAAAAAAATAAATCAAAAGCTTTTCTTCTCTCTTGTATCTCAGGAAATAGTTATTGTGGGAATGTTAACTTCCAGCTGTTTGATACCTGAATGTTTGAGTCTTGAAGTGTGCATAAGGTGCCACCCAAGCAGCTTGTTCTCATGCTGTGTAAGAAAGATGTCAGTGATGATTTAGATGATAAGGAGATCTTTTATCAGGAGCTCCCCAACCTGCCTTGTGAACTGACTTGGAAGGAGTTCATAGTGTCCCCCAGGAGGAGTCTGTTTTCCTTTGCAGATCATTCTTTAAGGCACAAATATATATA
>VZSU01002142.1:63240-82716 GCA_013398715.1 Nesospiza acunhae
TGTCTCAAAAAGTGAGCTGAGTGTTTCAGTTATGTCCCCATTACTGCAATGCAGAGGTAGAGAACGCCTTCCCCTGACCTGCTGGTTATGAAGTTTTCCTTATTCTACATGAAAACCTGTTTTTCACTCCTTTTCAACCTGCTGACCACACAGTCTCCAAGCCTTTTTCTTCAGAGCATCCACCCAACCAGTCAGCCTGTCCCATACCTGGGCCCTCTGATCCCCCTCACAAAGCCATTCTGCCTCAGATGTAAAACTGCACTTCTGTCTGTTGAAATTCAAGATTAGCAGTAGAGTTCTCAAAGCTACTCTGGACTAAGTACCACCATTTGTCATAAATTTTAAACCATATTAAGGGATTAAAAAACAAAAACAAAAACACAAACAAACAAACAAAAACAACAACAACAAAAAAAAAGCCCCAACACAGTTGGTATGCTTTGAAGACTTTCCTTAAAGATGTCCCCTTCAGCTATCATGAACCTTCTCCTCATTGCATGGTATTTGTCATGTCATACTGTCCTTGCTCTTTCAGCACTCTGAGGTGAAATCCACCTGCCCCTATGAGTTCTGAGAACAGTTTCTGTGCATGGTTTCTAATCCAGTAGTTCACCTGTGATAATGCTGATATAATGCCAATATAGTTGTTTCTTATCTTTGTCTTCTCAGCTTCTACCTGTGATATTTTATATAAATAAATGTGTGTGTATACATACATGTACACTCACGTTTTAAAACCTTTTCACTTTTGCTTAAAATATTTTTTTCTTCACAAAGAGAGCTTTCTACCATTTAACAAAAAAAATTTCAATTCTTGCTGAATGATTAAAAGCCTTCAAAAAAAAAATCTGTTGTAACATTGCTGTTACCAGGCCAGAAGAGCACTTCACAACTGTAGCAGAGAGTGTTAAGCTTTCAGAGCTTTTATTCAGTTAAAGCCAAAGCTTTAGAGTAAAGGAAGGAAATGAAAGCAACTCCCTGAGAGCTGAAGAATGTGTTAGCAAAAATAATTGCTTTTTTAAAAATTTTTATTTATTTATTTCCCCATCAAGACTCTGAGAAATTATTATCAGCACCGATTTTCAACAAACTTGTGCCCAAGCCCTTAATATAATATATTAATACTGTGTTTTAATATAGCTATAAATATATTCAGGAATGATCAGGGAGGAAAAATTATATTTCAAAATTTTTTTTTTTTTTTTTTTACAACGGGCTAAGAGTAGCTAAGATAAAAATTTGTGCCTTCAGTGAAAGTGAGTTGAGCAGTGCAGAACAGAGCTCTGGGGCTGCAGTCATCTACCCACAGTCCTTTCACATTTACCTAAATACTGAGCAGGCAACCACCTTTCAGTGTGTACCTGCTTGGCAATCTGAAAGAAAGCTCTGTTTAACCATGATTTTTAGACATGCACATGGAAAAGAAAGTATATTCCTGGTCTCTTAAAATAGAAAATTCTGGTCCAGGCAGCCACACCTGCATTACCTGAAGTTGGTGTGAAATTGCAAAATCTATTGCAGTTTGCATGAACAACCACTCACAAATATCACGAGAAGACTACACAAGAAATTTTGTCATTTCCTTAATGTATTGGGCTAACAAAAAGGTGTGAGGGCTGTGCCAGGCTCAAACAAGTGCCTCCATGTCAGCTTTTTTTGGTGTGTGATGTTTGGGAAATTATTTCTGAGAGTGTCTGAGGGAGAGGCAGTCAGGCAGCACATATCCTGCTCCACTCTGATAAGATGTGAGATACAGGCATTATGAAAAGTGTTTCAAGGGTGCAATAAACCTGACATTCTTCAGTTTAAGAAAAAAACTATTTCTTTGTAATGTAAATCTCAGAAATCAACCTGTGGTGTGTGAGGGAGTAGGGCAGGAAGAAAGAGATTTTATGTTCCCCTTTTGCTGTGTGGGTTTTTTGTGCTATTGGTATGCCATTTTCAGAAAATCAGAATGTGTTCTATAGAAAAAAAAAAAAAAATCTGGGAATTAGCCACCTGTACATTCCAAAATTACAAACCTAAATACCGAATTTGTTTTAATTTATTTTTATCTTAATTCTGTTACAGAAGTCAAGTTCCCTTGCTGACGGCCAGAAGATTTCTTCCATTGTCACTTTCTTTGGATGTCTCCTCCTCACCCAATCAGATTTTATCCACTCACAAGAAAAGCTTCGTTTCTCTGTACATTGGAGAAAATAAATAAATTTACAAAAAAATTACTTACTGATCTGTGGAATTTGGCTGGTGCCACAGAGCCTAGAAAGACTGATCTGTGTGTCCAGCATGTTTATATGATCTCTGCTTTTGTTTATGTAGTTGACAGAAAATTTCGAGGGTGCATCTCTACAGGACCCTCTCACATCTGAGGTTTTGGGGTGGCTCAGTGCAGCATTTCCTGCACATCTCTTTTACACTCCCATTAAAATTCATGCCTTACACTCCCATGGAAGTTAAATGACATCTTTCATTAGCCCTTTATTTTCTCTTCATCCCTCACTTGGCAATAAACTTGGCATAAATGTCAGTGCCACAGTAAAGTGCAGAAATGTGATGTCAGCACATATTTCCTTGCCAGCCTCACTGCCTGAGAGCCCTGGTCACAATTTATGTCACTGGGGGCATCTGTCTTTCAAGTGAAGCCCTGCAAATGGCAGACCTGTGTTATATATGATCTTCAGCAGCCAGCTGATTATCAGGGTGATGAAGGATGTGAAGCTTGGTTGACAGTAACACTTGAGTAACTTTGCAGGGACACAGTTTATTAAGGACATACTTCAGCAGCTCCCTGATTCTTCCACAGCGCCCAGGTGGTGTTTGATGGAATACTTACAGGGTCGTCAAGAAGATTGTTAGGGGTGGTTAATTGCCTGGGATGGTACAGGACTAGTCCAGAGACTTCAAAAAAATATAGCAATTCTTCTTTCCACCATGAATGAGAGCAGTTGTTCATTTTTCTGTGTGTGAAACGAAGGGGAACCTTCAGATGAAACCATGTATCATAAGGATTTGAGTAGAAAGGAAAAAAAACCTTCCTTGGATTCAGTGTTTCCTCAGCCTTTTGATTTTACAGGCACTTTAAAATATTAAAATTTTGGATTTAAGAAAAAATATTAATTTTAAACGTTTAGGGAATTTTACTGATCATGGAACACCATCAGCTCTAGGTAGAGAAATGTTAGATATACCAAGTAATCTAGATGTCCAATGGGGAAAAAAATTTGCCTTTTTTAACTTCTAGGCACCAACTTCTTGTCTGAATTTTGGTCTTATTACCAATCAAGACACTGTCTTTTAATTTTCCTACTACTTTTGTTAAAATAAAATTATGAAGGAATTTTATCACCTGCAGCTCTAGGCTACAAAATTTGATGACCTTAAAAGTGGTGTGTGTTTGTGTAACTTCTCAGACTTTTCTGAGTTTGATCCCATTAAGCTCAAAGCAGTAACAAAACCCCTCAGTCACTTCATGATTGTTCCACATTTGAGTCCCCCATGATATGAAAATCTTTCTCCTGTGCATGGTAGGAAAATTGCTGTCCCCTGTCATTTTGCCCTTTCAATACCTGGCAAACACAAGTTTGCTGACAGCATTTTCTTGACATCAAAGCTATTAAAGTTGGAATGATGGGCTGATGAATAGGATATAGCCTTTTTGTAATACTTGTGTTGTTGTTGTTGTTGCTGTTGCACTGGATGTGATTGATACAGACTGGAGTCTTTGGCTTTCTTTATTCTGATGGATACTGCTCACATATTCTAATTTCATGCCCTTGCTACTTTTGCAGACTATACCACAAATAGAAAGACTTCAAGAAAGTGATGTCCATTTCCTCCTTTCCCCTTAAGAAGAAGGAACAATATTTTGTTAGAACTGAGAGCCCTGAAATTGTACATGAAGAAACCAGACTTCCTGATCCATCTCACTAAACATACCAAGACACAACTGTCCATTATTTCGTGCAAGAGGTAAATGTGAAAGGACTGTGGGTAGATGACTGCAGCCCCAGAGCTCTGTTCTGCACTGCTCAACTCACTTTCACTGAAGGCACAAATTTTTATCTTAGCTACTCTTAGCCCGTTGTAAAAAAAAAATAAAAATATTTGAAATATAATTTTTCCTCCCTGATCATTCCTGAAGATATTTATAGCTATATTAAAACACAGTATTAATATATTATATTAAGGGCTTGGGCACAAGTTCGTTGAAAATTGGTGCTGATAATAATTTCTCAGAGTCTTGATGGGGAAATAAATAAATAAAAATTTAAAAAAAAAAGCAATTATTTTTGCTAACACATTCTTCAGCTCTCAGGGAGTTGCTCTCATATCCTCCTTAGCACACCACCTCCTCCTGCAAGACAGACTGTGAGCAGACACAGTGTCACCACATGGTGTTTACAAGGGGAAGGCGTGAGAAGGTTATCAAGCTGTCCTGCTTTGAATATCACTTTAAAAGGGGAAGTGCAGTCAGTGCAAAGCACCAGACAAAGAAGACTCCTGTTCCTCCCTGTGTGCCTCTCGTGCTTTGTAAAATCATGGCTTGGACTTCAAGGTTTATCCTTGATTTCCTAAACACTCCAGTCTTCTCTCAGCACTGATGAATTTGGCAGGTGAGTATCTGGTAGAATCTGTGGTGTTAATACACTGTGACCCGTGATTTTGCTGCTTGGGGCTCAAAATATACTGAGAAACTGACTGCTTCAACAGCTATTTAAAAGTTCTAAACTTCTTTTCTACAGCTCACACCATTTTCATCACAACCATACTTTTACCAGGTTTGGGTTGCCACTTTACAGTGTCATTAATTTTCAATGTGTGTAAGCATGCAGGTTATTTTATTTTCTTCCAAAGAGTAAATGCTTGTATTGTAGCTATGGGAAAAAAAACATAAGAAAAGTAAGTATAGAAAATTAAAGTGCAATTTTCCTCTCTCAAATAAGGAATTGGAAGGAATATGTATTTTTAACTGAGCTTGGACAGACCATATGTAGCCCAGAAGCACAGGGAGAAAATAATGCCAGGCTGACAGAATAAAGAGTCATATTATTAATGCTGAATGTTTTAAGAATTACCTGCCCTGGAATGTCAGATTTTTCAGTTAAACCAAAATTTTTAAAAAATCCTCATTGAGAACAGATTTCTTTGAGCAGAGCTTTTGTCCTTCAAAATTTCTGACACAGAATTTTTTTTAATATTTTTCCTGTAGCAACTTAATAGCCAAACGTACAAACCCAAGCTTTTACTTTAAAACAAATGAGTCATTTCTATTAGAATAGCAAAATATGGTTCTTTGCTGCTACAAGTGATGCACTCAAGTGCATGATGATATGCAAAGGCAAAATTACAAATATTCAATGTATTTTTCATTACTTCATTACTTCTGCAAAGTTATTTACATAAAGAATTTAAAGATAGTATTTTCACTGATGGCTTAGTCTATTTGATATTTTATGCTAAGGAAATGCACCAATCCATTTAAAATTCTTCCATCTTACCACTGATTTTGGTGGCGCTTTTCATTACTCCAAAAAGCAACGCAGACATTTCACTTTGGTTAAACGGAGCAATCTATAAATATTACAGGAGCTGAAAAAAGAAATTAAAAAAATCCCAAACTATTAAAGACTTTTATTGCAAAAAACCCCAGGAATTATTGTAGAGACCAATGTACACAAATGACATTCTAAATGCTTGTATACTGTCACTATGTGAACTAGGCAGAAGTTGTGGGTTTTTTTTTTTTTTTAATTTGCACTGCTGGCACTTGAAAAGAAGAGGTGAAAAGGAAGGAATTGTGTCACCAGCAGCAGAGCTGGCAGTGGAGGAGGGGAGCAGAGAATCCTTCATGTACATAGATATTTCCATGGCAGGCTCATGTCAAGCTCTGAAGTGTGCTTTGGTTTGGGGCACTTTTTTAAACTTTTCTGATGGTTTCCAAAATTGCCTTCCTTCCCGGTTTCAATTTAAATTCAGCTTATTGCAGTCTCAGTGTCTGAATCTTGCTGTAGGTTTACATTCATGTAAAATTAATCTTTACAGAATCATACACAGGATATCAGTATTACACCATAGGTATGAGTGGCACCTATGATAGTAAAATAAATGCATATTTGAGAGCCTCTTGCCTTGTCAATATTTTAACTATGCATAACTTTTTCTCAGGGACAAGACAAGATAAAAGGAATTTCTGAGCACTCTAGTGAATCCTGAAATAGCTTTATTCCAGAAGGTACTTTTAATTTTTAGGACAATATTAGTAGGACTAGATAAATATTAATACTCCTATATTAAATTCGCTAGGGCACTGTGCAGGCCTATGCTTCACCTTACAACAAAATCTTTACTTTATAATTCAGACTAAAACAAGGTCTCCAGATGTGTATATTGCAAACAATATTCCAATTTTCACAGTAAATATTATTCCAGCCCCAAAACAGTTTTATTGGCCCAAGATGACCAAGAACTGTTTATTATTCAGCATTATCATTATTATTATTATAATGCAATGAACTTGCATTATTCAGCAAGTTTGTGTGGTGTAGGACTCAGTTGCAGGAGAACATGAAAACATTTCCTGGTCTAGTAAGTCAGTCAAGAAAGATAAAGCTCAGAAGAGAATTTTTATTTGATAATTGCTCATGTTTATTTTAGTAAATAGTTCATTCCTTATTTGCCTTTAAGTAAGGTTAACCATTCCTACTAATTTCAGTAGGGTTAACATGCCCTACTCATATTGTCCTAAATTTCACCTCATTTATGTTCCAATTCACTCAATTATTATCTAAGTTAAACTACCTTGTTATTCTGCTGTGCAAAATACAGTCTGTGCTACCATTTGCAAGGACTTTGTGACCATAATTTCTGTTTGTTTTCAAAAGTGACCACCTGTAATCATAATTCTTGCCTTTGTCTATCATATCTTTTTTGTTTTCCATTTTCCTTTTTTCTTTCCCCTTTTATTTTTTTTTTCCTAAAATGGTTTGAAAATTGCCTTCTCAAGTGCCATGAATTTGATGAAATTTATTTGTGTTTGAGATTTGTCTCATGCATGTGTGTGCTTGATTTCTTTGACTTTTATATATATTCAAAACTGTCCATGTTAAATTTAATCCATGATTTTATGATCCAGGGGTTTATTTAATGTAATTTTTTTATAATCCATTTTTTTGACAGCCTTGACTAAATTACCCCGGGAAAAAAATTACCTTCCTAATCATCCTATAACATTTTTTTAAGCATCAGCCTTCTTGGAAATATGATAAATGTGCTAGAATTATTACTTATTAGATTGCCAGTTGTTGGTAGGATGAATTGTATGATGTATTTTTTTTTTATCTTGGGTTCTGAAAAGTAATATCAGTTTTTTTATACAAGATAAGGTGATTTTTTTGTTGGACAGACGAGAAAATATTAGTGAAAGAAGATGACTACAAAAACTAAAGAGTACCTACATGGAAGTACATGAGTGTGAGAAGGATATAATGCTTTGAACCTTGACAGATAAGTAAAGAACAAAAAAGTTGACCAAAAAGGAGGATTAAAGAGGGTTTAGAAACTATTTACAGGAGTCACTATAGAAGATTTTAGCTGTGATTATATAAAATTTGAATTCTGAGATGTCAGAAGAAGAGGGAGGAAAAGTTAGAACAGGAAACTCATTATTGTCAGTTTGTGTGTATAAATTCAAAAGAGTTGGAGACATCAGCTTTTAAGAATGTCTCAATTTCTCATGAGGTTTGGTTGACACTAATTTAGACTCTGAACAAGAAAAACTTTCTTTGTTTCCAGGTCATATTTTCATTAGTTCCTTGCTAAGCAATTTTTTACCTGAATGTCTGTGTGGCCTCTGCTTTTATTTACATTAAAATGCCTCTCATGATCCCGTGAGGTCCTGAACAATATGAGGCAAAATGTCCAGTAATTTCCACCTGCATGTTTATCTCTAGAAGAAGCAATTATAGCACAACTATTCCAGATGCAGAGAAATGTCAGCTTCAAATAACGATCAAAGAGAGAGCCACTTTAATAGTAGAGCTTTGGAAATCATCAGTTTAAGATTTTTCTAGACTAGACAATCTAACAAATTTTACAGAAAACAATGAAATCTCAGTACCTAACAGATCACTATTTTTTTAAACTATAAAATTTTAGACTGACAAAACTCATTCTGCTACAACCCTTAGACACTTTCCCTGCAAAATCCAAATGAAATATATATTATTCTCTCTGAAAACTGCTGCTTTTTGCAGCAGCTCTATATAGAACAAGTAGTAAGTAGTGGATTGCACTAAACTTCTTTTCATGATAAATTCAAATTAGGCCTTTGGATATATGGAGTTTATTGATGACTTCACTAGAAGTTGAACATATTTTCAAAGCCAAACACAAAAGCAGCAAGTTCATACAAATGTTTATGCAAGTTTATGCACATAGACATGCTTAGATATATTTCAGTTTAATTCCCAGGCAAACCTTTTCTAATCTGCTCAGAAAAAGCTTATATTAGAGTAAATTATATATGTATATTATATAGAGTAAAGGAGTTATTATTAAAAAAACCAAAAGTAAATCAAATTCATGTTTGAACTAATAAAATTCACTGTGTTAGGCATATACTCATAAACTAAGAGGTATGAAAAAGCAAACCAAAAGAAAACAAGAACATCAAAAAAGATTCACAGTTAAACAAGTAAACAATAAAAAAGAAATACAAAAACCCAGGCAATTTAGTTGCACCTAGAATTTCTTAAATCTTTTTTTATTTCCTGTTCTTTGGAAGGTTGGTAGAAAGCATGGCAAGGAGCCAAGGCATGGTACGGTTGCATCAATTAAATTGAAATTTGTGGTTTATTCTAGATCAAGACATGCAGGTTGTGAAAGAGATAAAGCCCTGGTGAACATGACACAGTTACACCATACTGATAATATCAGGTTGTTGAGCTCTGCTAAATTGTTGTCCTTAGGACTATCATTTTACTTAATTTACAGGCATGAATTGGAATCAGTTTTTACATGACAAAGGCAACAGATGTGCTTGGAAAACCAGAGGGCTCATTTGCAGTCTGTCAGGCCTCTGGGATTGCTGGCAAAGAGCAAGGATTTTAGTTGGTATTTTTTTTTTTTTTAATGATGGGAAATGGCAGTTCAGATGACAAAGCCAGCAGCGAGCTTCCTGTTACCAAGCAGATTTGCAGCACAGAAAAAATAAAAAATGAAAAAAATTAACACACACATCAGTGAGAGCTGAAAATATTTTCCACAGTTGGAAGTGCTGAGGTCATTTGCTGAGAACAATTAAACTCCCTCCTTGGAGACCTTAGAGACATCATAAACCAGCCATGGAAATCGTCATGTGAAAACCTTCAGTGATTTTTGACAGAAGTGTGTGGAGGGCAGAGGAGGAAAGGGCAGATGAGAGAAGGAGCTGAGGCCCTTTTAAGTGCTCTGTCACTCTGGCAGGCAGCTGAGGGTCTGCACAGAGCTGCCAAAATGTGACTTGGCCACTGTTTTTAGGGAGGGCTGCTTTGCTTTTTCTCCCAACTTCTCCTTTTGGCCTTTACTGATTTATAAATTTTTATTTTTCCCTGGACCTTTTGTACTAAGTGAATCATAATTTCGCTTTTTTGGGTTTTTTTCCATTTTTTTTTTCTTCTCTCCATCTTTAACAGTAGTTATTCTGGTGTCAAGAAGTCAAGAGCATCTTTCTGTTTTCTCATACTTTTAATGCATCTCTAGAAAATATTCCTGTAAAACTCTTTTTACCTTCTCTGTATTAACTCACAAATTTGTGTCTTATGACACCCATGAGACACCCCAGAACAACACTTGTGGAGCACTTAAAAAAGACCAAAGTTTCTCAAGAGTTCTGCTGCTATTAAGAGGCATTCATAGTTATTTATTGATTTTATATGGTCAAATATTTCTCCGAAGAGTTAAGAAAAACATTTCATTTTATACATTAACATTTTGTTAAGAAAAACATTTCTGGATTAGCATGAGACAGCCAGCCACAGAAGAGATTACCACTTAGGCAGAAATATTCCTTCCAAATCCTCTTAAATTTACATGTGTAAGTGGCTTTGTGTTTTCAAATATGGCAAATTAGTTCAATAGCATCTGGTCCCATTAAGTAATGATAATAGCAGGTTTGTGGGGGGGAAAAGGTGGTGGTTTTGGTTGTTGGTTTTTTTTTTTTTTTGGTGCCAATGGCCACAGATTTGGAACAATTGACCCCAGTTCTCTTCCCTGGACAAAGGTTTTCCATTTGTCTGTAGCCAAGTCACTCATAACAAAATTTCATAAGACCCTGGGCAACCTGGGCCTAGCAAATCCATTTCTAGAAATCAGGGAAACAATCAAAAATGGGCTTTCAAAGGGAAATAAGGTATGTTTTCAGAATGGAACTATGTGCACTGTGTAGGGCTACCCAAAATTTACATTACAAGCTGTCTGACAAAACCAAAATCCCTCTGCTCAACCACTCCCTTGCAGTACTGCTCTCTGAGTGTGAGGCTCCTATCCAGAAATGTGATCTTTTGAAAAGAAACCGATCAGAATGGCAAACCATGCTTGCCCCAGCTTCACAACAGTATTGCTTTTTAAGAAATCCAAGCATAGGTCACTATTCTTAGTATAATTTAAGACTTTTTGATACAAACTGCCCTTTAGCTTTATTTTATTCTTTTCACTGGAGACAAAACCTTTTATCATGGAGTGTGACTTCATGCTCAGTGCATTTATACGGTTTTTGGGGTTTTTTCTGTGTTTAAATCTCAGGTTTTAGTCCTTAGATTAATGCTTTTAAATGCAGTGCCAGTGCCTAGTAAAAAGACACTACAGAGCCAAAGCTTTTATTTCCATCAATAGATACTGTGCTGGATTTCTAGTAAAAGGTGGACAGCCTCTCTCTTTCTCCTAGATCTGATTTTTGCATACTTTTTAACATTTAGGCATACAGAATAAAAGAAGAATGGCAGGGGATGGAACAAGATGAACTTTAAATTCCCTTCCAACCTAAACCATTCTGGGATTCTGTGAAATTCAGTTGTGTGGGACTCTGTTTCTACATCTCAAAAGAAAAAAGGGAAAAAAAAAAATGGGAGAAGTGCACTTATTTTATAACTGGCAACATAATGAAAATATTCTTTTATCTTCACATTAGACAAATGTAGATAATATCCTGTATTTTTCTGGACTCAGCTCACACTCACTGGATTTGTCTGATACGATGAACATTATAAGTTTTTTATCCCCAGCCCTGGAATTTGCCCATATTTATTTATTAATTAGGAGTCTGTACATGTCTATGGAACAGCTTTATTTCCTTCCTCTTTTGACCAATAACCAATTCATTTCCTGGTTCTCAGCATTTCCACACAGTTACAGTGACTGAGCTAATAAGAAACGTTACGTAATTGTTATCAGGACTTGTCAATAAAAATGTATTATTAGGTAATCTTCTCTTAACATCTATTTTTGCAATTTTCTCAATTTTTGTCCTCTTACCATAGTCTTTTTCTTGCTCTAGTCTGCCATTCTTAATGGAATTACATATATTCTCATGTTATTTACCAAGTTTCATGATTTTAGGCATTTCCAGCAGGGGTTTGATACTGTTTTTATCCGTCTGCCAAGAAACACTTTTAAAAATTATGTTTCCCTAGAGCCTGTATAAGATAATCTATTACCACATGTTGTCCAGCCTAGCAGAGTTGGTGTCACAGCTTCCCGTTTTTCTGTATATTCTTTATGTAGCTTATAGCTCTGATACTTGTGAGACATCAGCGCCAATAGAAATATCAATATTAATCAATATTAATAAAATATTAAATAAATTATTAATCAATAAACTGTATTTTTCTTTACTATTCTGTATCTCACAACTATCCTTTTTCTTGTACTCTTTTGCAAGGAAAGAATACTTTTTCAGGGGCAGGAGTACTGAATGAATTTTTAAAAAGAGTTTGCTCTTGGCACTTAGGAATGCAGAATATACAGTCAAAATCACACAGACTTTTATAAGGAATAAGAGCAAGGGACAGGTTTCCACAGATATTTTGCAGTTCTTGTTTGTGGCAAAGAACTTGGACTACCTTACTTTTTATTTTAAAAAAAGTTCCCCAAAGAAAAGCGATAATAAAATAATTTCTTTGAAACATATGGAAGAATAACACACAAAAATTTGCTATAATTACACTGATTGCAGTACATTTCAGCCTACTAGTACCGAGAGTTTTAATTCCATCTTCATTCTGGCAAAAATCCAGCATGTTTGTACAGCGTTAAGGGAGAGGGATGTATTGGTTATAGAGAAATACACAGTACTGCCAAGGAAACTCCAAAACCAGGGAATTACACAGGTGACTAGGAACATCAGCCAGATGAAGATGGTGACAGATGTTAGGCAATTTTCCCAGGAAAAAAAGAAAAAATCTGTAGCAAAACACAATAATCATATGCTACTGATATTGAGGCAGGAATATAAAATATTTTCAGTCATTAGGAGAGAAAAAAAAAGGAAAAAAAAAAAAAAAAGCCAACATGCATTTTTTTTCAGTCCCGCTCTCAGTCAGTTTGCTGGTACATTATTTAATTTTAGGCATTTTTTTTTCAGTCACTGGTCTCAGATGCCATTCTCCACGATCAGCCCACAGCATTCCATAAAATTAAGAGGATTCTGTTTATATCCTGCTCCCTAGAAGATTTCTTACAAATTCTTGTGATTCTCCATTCTCCATGGATCCAAGCAGGCTTGTGGTCATGAACTTGGGCAGAGAGGAGAGAAGGATTTTTTTAGAGTAAATTTACCTGAACCCTCCCTTCTTTCAATAATGGTGACATTTTTGCAGATATTACTTGAGGACTAAAGCTCCCTGTCAGGCTGAAACCGTTTTATGTCATTTACATTAAACTCACCATTTATCAAGAAGTTAAATCTGTACTTAACATTCAGCCTCACCCTGTAGAGCTGAATTTATTTTGAACGCCTGAAAACAATTAGTTATTTAAACTTCTGCCTGATAAAGCAGCTTCCATACTAATACGTGCGTTTATAAGTGGATAATCTATATTTCAAAATTTATTTGACACACAGTTAAAGAGGCATTTATAATTCTATACCTTCATCGACATGTTAAAAATCAATTCTGACCTTGCTTTGACCTTAACATTCCACAGCAGGGAAATGAATATTGAAGTGCAAAATTGGATTTGTGCACCCTTATTTTACAAGAGCCTATTTGGAGCACTCCTGCAGTCTACTTTGTGAGGCAGAAAGGACTTTCAAAAGGTTTAAAGTTAGCAAACAGCTAGGGAGGAGGAGGAGGGAAAAGAGAGTCTAACTCAATATAATTTGTATATATTTGTATTACATATTTTTATTATATTTGTATTATACATTTATATAGATGTATTAGATATTTGTATTATATTTGTATAATAACCATCCATCCAAGAGAGATTACTTCAACTAGAGCTTCCAATACTGAATCACCATGACACATTTAAGGGACATTCCACAAGGAAAGACCTCTGTCTTCTTTCCCTTGGATTTTGCACAGCAATGCTGATGCCAAAAGAGTCATTAAAGTCTGGCTACCATGGAAATTTGTAGCAAAATCTTCAGTGTGTGTTGTCTACATAATACTCAGGAAGGATTTCTTGGACCCTCCCTAAATTAACAGCTCCTTCTAAGAAAAGCAAAGTGTATAAAGTGTCTTTTGAAGGATCAGTTCGAACAAAATCCTCACATTGTGACAACCAGTCTTTACATGGACCCTATGAATAGATAAATAAATGACTTTGTGGTTTTTTAGCAATTTAAGTTTTCTCTTCATTTAGATGAAAGAAAATGAGAAACCAAGATGTGTCCTCTGGGTAAAGTCTAAAAACTTACATCAAAGTTCAGGACACTTAGGCAAGAAAAAGGTAGAAGATATAATGATAAATCAGGAACAGCAGTGACTGGAGCACTGATCCTCATTGCTACCTCTTAAAAAAAATGGACAGGTCACAATTTCAAATTATCCCCCAGATAACTTCCTCCTCAATAAAATCCTGACTGTATTAATTTCACATTCTGTTGATTGGAATTTTTTTCCCATTCTCCAAAGTCAAAAATACTAAATACACAAATATGTTTATATGGATTCATCTGAGCTATTGTATCCTCAAATTTTCCACTTTTATTTGCCAAGTTCCACCATGTCACAGATGAACGTTTGCAGTTTGGAAGGGCAGCCCTTACACAGGTTTGGTGTTATATTGCCCTCAGAATCAGTGTTTTAGAATATATGCAAAAAATTTCAGCATCTTGCTGCTGAAGATAAAAGCATATGCTGAAGTTTGTGTCATCTGAACTGTGCCAATAGCTCAAGATGAAGTTTACAAACAAGAGAAAAGAGTAGAGAAACAGTGTATTAGGGAGGCGGACATAAAAATACAAAAAGAATAGAACAACTCTATTTTCTTTTAGGAAAAGTTTATGTAGTCTAGGCCTAGGATTTTGGGGGGTTTTTGGCCCTACTTCTTTATGAGCTGTTTATTCGTTTGAGAATTTTCTCTCACCGTCTGCATGAAATCTGTTTTGTTGTAATTAAAATTTAAAAAATAAAAATAAAATGAAGCTTTATGTGTGTGTAATTTGAGTTTCAGCAGACAGTTGAGTTCTGTTTTTAAATTTTAGCAAAACTTTCTTTACACAGCTTCATGCAAAGGAGCCATGGTTTCTCGTTGACTCATTCCTCTTCACCTCAAGAACTCAGAAGACAAAAATCACCCTTCCGGTGAAAACCATAGTTTGCAATTTCTACTTCATTCAATCCCGCACTGATTTATCTCCACAGGACATAGAGCAAATAATCAGAATTTATTTCTCAGGTGCTTCAGACCTTAGCAAGATTTGCAGCATCTGCTCTCCCCAGCCTTTCTTTTTGGCCATATTTTGCCATTTCCGCATTTTCTGCATTTCAGAAGAATTCAGGTCCTAAAGCAGTCGTTTTATAACAACCTTCACTCACATGTAAAACAAGCCATGCAGTACATGAAATTTAAACTAAGCCACTGTGGATGCTTCCTAAGCCTGGCATGCAAGCTAAAAATCTATATTCTGAAAACTGTATATTCCCTTCTGCATCCATGTCCTTGTAGATGCAAGCTTGACAGTAAGTTTTTGGGGTTTTTGGTTTTTTTCCCCTTTTTATCCCCCCCTCTTCTTTCAGCTAGGAGAATTCCCCCTTTTAAACTAGCTGGTCAGATCTAGATTTGGCAGTGGAAAAAAATCATGACACATGTCATAAGCTTCAGCTCAGTAGCAAAGGTTTATGCCAGAGGCAAAGCTGCAGGCACAAATAAATAAATAAATTCAGGAGGCCTGAAAATTATATTGGTGTGTAATGTCAGAGTTGCTGTGGAAACCATCTTACGACTTTTTTAATACCTTGAAGAAAAAAAATAAAAAAACACTTCTTGCCACTTTCTCTGCAGAACAGTAATTTTAACTGATTTTAAACTACTGATGAATTACTTGAAAGGCTCTGAGAGGTTGGGGTGTTCAGCCTGGAGAAAAGAAGGCTCTGGGGAGACCTTAAAGCCCCTTCCACTGCCTAAAGGGAGCTCACAAGAAAGATGGGGACAGAATTTTTATCAGGGCCTGTAATAAAAGGACAGGAGATACTGGTTTTAAACTCGGAGAGGGAAGAGCTAAAACTACATGAAAGGAAGAAATTCTCTGTGGTGAAGGTGGTGAGACACTGGAACAGGCTCATCACCCCTTCAAGGTCAGGTTGGACAGGGCTGTGAGCAACCTGACCTTGTTGAAGATGTCCCTGCTCATTACAGGGGCTGGACATGATGGCTTCTAAATGTCCCTTCTACACCAAAAAAAAAAAAACCCAAAGCATTCTTTGACTCTATGAATCACTTTACAGAATACAAATAAGTTCAAAGGCAGCATAAAGCTCCTACACGTTAGTTCTCGTTTTTAGAAAATTGAAGGTTTTTTTTTAGAAAATAAAGATTTTAGAAAATAAGAATTTTTTTAGGAAATAGCACACTTCTTCCACAGTCCATGTTCAACCTGCTTGATGAAGTGACTTTGACAACAAGCACATTTAAGCCTAGCTCTACAACCCCTGTGCAGGTTTAGCTTTATTACATTTGTTCAGGTTTCTGATCCTTGCTAACAAGCAGCACAATTTGTTCAAATGGCACTGCTTCTGCAGGGCAAGCTTTCTGGAATGAGCAAATTAGCAGAATCCTGCCTCATTTCTCAGCTGTGGACTGCTCTGCTGCCTTTCTTCTTTGAATCAGGTGGCTGTTGAACACTTTTGAGGAGGTTGAAAAGCTGTTCATGCCTGAAGTGAGGCAGCTGAGTTGTGTGATCTCTCTGTTGATGCATAAACAGAATGCACCATTCTAAATTAATGTTATTCATTAATAAAAATGCGTTTGACCGCAGTCTCGTCCCGCGGCCACGGGAGGAAGGAGAGGACACACGTGTGGGTGCCAAAGCGCTTTAGTGACCCATGCGGGGCCAGTACACTCATGTCTGCCTGTCTTTCCCCTGACAATTAAAAGCACTTTGGAACCCTATTTTTCATGTCATTTATCCTTGCTTTCTGCAGTTTGAACTGATTGAAAGATGCACTTTGATGTCCCGAATGCAGAGCTTGTCGCATGTTGCTCTGCCAATTATTCAGAAAAACAAACATCCTAAGCTAAAGCTCCTCACATTGTTTCAAATAAAATTATTTTATGGCACTGTGCAGGTGTTTATCTGTGTGTGCAAGCTTATATCTAGGTGTCTGATTTTAAATTTATTTCAAAATAAATATTCCATTATATAGATTACATTTTGAAACATATTTTATAAATATATATAAATGTATATGTAACTATTTCAAATGTCTCAAAGGAGAACAAAAGCAGGCATTCTGTACAGCCCCATGTCTAAGCGTGTACATTTTACAAGTTTCCTAATAGATCCTAATAGAAAATAGATATTTTCATTATCTCTAAAAGAGGAAAATTATTCATTTGGAAGGAGAATTAAAGCCTTGCTGCAGTGTGCTTTGCCTGGTTAATAGAGTCGCTTTTCTCAAACACTTGGAAAGTGGTAGAGGACAGAGCAGCTGTTCCAGGTTCTTGCAAAAAGGAATTCTGCAGTTGCTAAAGCATGATTAAAGGGGAAAGAGCTACTAGGCTTATTAGGCTTTATTAGATATCCACTAATAAAGACCATAAAATCACAGAGCCATAGAAGGGTTTATGTTGGAAGAGACTTTGAAGCTCATCTCATTCCACCTCTGCCATGGCAGCGACACCTTCCGCTGTCCAGCAGCTCCAGCTCCTTCCTAAAGGCAGAAATACCTTTAGATATTTAAGCATCAGTGGAAAAGTTGCATTCGGAGTGCTGGGGATGTGAAGATGCTGTTTTCCAAGTGGAATATCTGAGGGAAGATATGTATAGCAAATTTAGCAATTAACACATACATTTAGAGCTCTGAATTTGAGACTTTTGCATCCCAAAGGCTGCCATATCTTGAGAGCCATTGGATTGTGCTTCATTTTATCATATTAAAGGAGGGAGGAAGAATTCATCAAAAACAGGCATACCCCAACCAAAAATGACACATTCCAGTAAAATAAGTGTAAACTGATGCTCTTTTGCAAAAAGCATGAAACAAAAAGAAATAGGTGAAAGAAATCGGTGCCTCTCCTCCCCTTTTGAATGCAGGAATGAGACTTCTCATGCTTTAGAACTGCGTGAACAACCATGAAAAGTCCATGGTGGGCATCCAAGACCTGCTTTACCAAAAGCCTTGAAAGCATTTCCATTGGTGGGTGGATCGGAACTTGGAGAGTGCAAGAAGTGAGACTGCAGATTTGAAAGAAGCACCTGTGGATAAATCATAAACAAATGTTAAATATTAACTTCCTAAAACAAGAAATCATCTAAATTTTCTGACAAAAAAAAAAAAAAGCAGATGAGGATAAGCAATATCAGAAATACAAATCCCACAGTGTATTTTGCACTGAGTATCTCAAGGTCACTAGAAATTTTGTCAAGAATTTGGAAAAAAAAGAAAAAAAAATCTACTTATTTACTACACAAAATAAAAATTAAAACAGCTTTAACTATCAGATGTTTCCTTGGGCATTTGATGATTCTTTGGCATTCCCAGGCATTTTGGAAGAAAAGCCAGTAAAACTAAACTACAAAATCTGATAACATTAAAAAAGTGAAGTAAAATGAAAATTATTAAAGGACACATATAAAACCATAAAGGTCTCATACTAAATCCCACTCTTTAGGGATCACTGAAGTTGTGTGTTTACAAATGGTATGCTATATTAATAATATGAAGTAATTAGATAAAGACCATAAAACCACAAACTTCTGGGGTAATCTTAACATATTGAAATAAACTCCTAGCCAATCAACAAGGAAAGTAGCACTATGAAAACAGCAAACATATTTATAATGGCAGCTATAAGTGCAGAAATGGAGACTAGACTGTTAATAATATAGCTAGTAAAAGATAGACATGTTTTTCTGAGCACTGATAATGCAGTTTATGACATACTTTATCTGTTGGGCACAGAGTGTGAAATGCTGTGGGGGAGCTAATAGTATGAAACATGATTAATCAACACACAGCAAGAAAAGCATCTGCTGTATAAAAAAGGGCCCACTAAAACGTTATATAAAGTGTGGTAAAAATTAAAATAAACAGAGCTGATAGTGAGATTGCTAGTGTATGGGATGTTGAATAAAGATGAAGGAAAAGAAGGCTAATGAATATAGATCAAAGCAAAATTGCATATTTATTGATGAAAATAATCTTAGCAAGAAGCCCAAAGCCACTGTGACAATGAAAACTGATATTTAGCATAACTGACAGTTTAACACTACTTTTCTATTGCTAGGATGTAATCCATGCACCCTACCAGAGAAAATCAATTACTACTAAACCATGTATTTGTGGCTCAGGAAAGGTGATGCTTAAAAGAAAAATTGAGTAATCTGAATCCCTCTTACTTTATCATCTGTGCATGGCACAGCAGAAAGATTCTGCTGCACAAGTAATCATATATATAATCCCATTACATCAGCTGTGACTATACATAAGTTACATGTATATTATGGCCTATTTGAAATATATCTACTCTTTGAAATAGGCTGTATGCATCAGAAATTCTGGCAGGAATTGAGGAGCCAGAATTTACAGATTCTGAGGGATGCAAGCAAATAAACCACACAAACATTTGCTTTTTACTCACCCTGTTGCTTTTGGTGAAAGATTTTCTGTACATGAATATATGCAAGCAATTGACAATATACTTTAAAATTTTATTTAACTGAAATCACAGTTTTTTAAAAAAATTAATTTGTATTTTTATTTAATCGCACCTCTTTTATTTAACTTCAATTTTTTGACAGTTTTTTTAATGGCAGAGTAGTCTCCCTGCTTT
>VZSU01002142.1:82724-108642 GCA_013398715.1 Nesospiza acunhae
CACACTTGGACAGAGTCCTCCTCTGGAAATGTCAAGTCTCCCATTGGCACAACAGTAATTGCTGCAATCCAGGGAATTCATAAGTACAGAGCTCATCAGTGTGCAATTATGAACCTGCTGGATGCCATATTGTTTAGTGAGAAATAACTTTAAAAGTGAGCCTGGAGGCCTTTTTTGGGGACTTTCCTGGCAAGGCCTGGCAAACCCTTAAACCTGGACAACTCAGCTCAGACTTGGAAGTGCTGCAGAGCAATGTGGTTCACAAAGCCTGGTGGAAACACCTGAGTTCAGCCCCTTGCTGGCTGTAGAATTAAACAAACAAACAAACAACTTTTCCAGATTGAGCTAAATAAATTAAAATATTCATGCCAACCTACCCACCCAGCAGGAAAAATTATGCCACTGATCACATCCTGGTGGTAGGTTTGAGATTAGGAATTTCTAAAGGGGAAATCAGTAGAAAGGTGAAGTTGCATTTAATCAGATACGGTAGGTGGATCTCATCTGAAACAAGAAAATAAGAGCAATTCTATAATTCATGGAGGGAAANNNNCAGAAAGCTGAAGAGAGAGCAGCAGAACAGCTTTGTCTGTGCTCAGAAAACATCAGGGATGGAAGATGCCACTGATTTGGATTTAAAGAAGCTGAGTATTCACCTGGGTTAGATTCTTTTACACTTCCTGTAACACTGCAGATGCAGAAGCAATAAGTTTACATCAAGTAATTATTAACACAGAGGTAGAGCGTATGCAGGTGAGATTTATGTTTAGATAACTAAATTTAGGATGACCCAATCTACACACCAGTACACAGAAAAGGACAAGGACACAGCTCAGCTGCTGCCATGCACTTGTGTTCTTTGACTCATTGAGATGGAGGCAGTTTGGATGTCACAGCATCCCTCTCCCAAGAAATTCCTGGGCACAGGAGAGTCCCATTAAATGGTACAAGCTCAGGTACATTTGGGGAGGAATGAAATTTTAATTTCATTAATGAAACCTGTGTAACTTGTCCATTCTGGACAGAATAAAAATCCTTGGTCTATTTTATTTATTGGTAGAGGTAGAGCCAGTAAAACCCACTAAGAGAGAATTAATGTTCTCTAAGAGCTGGGTATAATGAACCCAGCTTTCCTAAGGAGACAGCTACTGTTGGTGATTGATTTTCATGTCTACACAGCTGCTAAGAGCTGTTGAAGTTTTACTCTTGGGCTGTGCAATTATAAATTCCCATTTTCTCTCATTTCCAGTGTTGCATGAGCTCAGCTTTCTTCATATCCAAGGTATTTGCAACTCCATCTCCTCTCATCTCCTTCCTATTTCTGTAAATAATAAAAAACATAATAACATGTAAGACCTCTATTATCTGTAAAATTGGGAAGAATCAAAAGTTATTATTGAAGGGGAGATGCTGATAAACAGACAGCGATTAATAATTATGAAGAAAACAACCCAAATATGAAAAGCAGAAATAAGAAAATAGGGGAGAATATGGTATATATTGTTCCTTTGACAATATAATAACAGTATAATCTCTGCTTGTCACCTCTCTGAAATCCACGTTGCTAAACTTATTTCACAATAGCTAGTTTTTGTTTGCAAGTTATTATAGTTTCCAAATACCTCCAGTCTCAATTTGAGATCCTTAAGTCATTTCAACAGTAATAGAGTCCTGAATATTTCTGAAAAACAGCCACAAGAATAATTTAAAAACAACAGTGGGGATGAACACTACATATAAATTCATTTATATTAATTTATTTCAATGCTAACTAATCATCCTTTGTATAACGATATTTTAAGTACCTTTCAGGCTACTTTTCAATCACTTTTGCCAGTTAGTCTGGAATACGCAAGGATTTGACTTCAGCTGATTTCTATTTATTTTTAAACACACACACACACACATATATATATATATATTTGAGAATGTGCCCTTCTGACTTTGCAGAAAGGACAAAAAGAGTGAAGGTATATGTTTTTCCTAATGTTTTTCATGAGCTCTCTAAAAAGTTGCTTTTATTTTAAGCATTATTAGACAAGACTTTTAAAATAACATATTTTACATCCTTTTCCAAGAAAAGATGATTTTTTTCTTTCATTTTATTAAGTTGTTCTTATGGTCGTTATTACTTTACATACTTCATATTAAGACTCAATAAGTATGAAGGTAGGGCAGAAATAATGACATTTTTGTGCACTGACAGATTTTATTTGTTCATACAAGCACACTGATGGCAGGAAAGCATGTGTATCTTCAAAAACACTCAGTTTTAAAGGTTTGGTTTTTTTTTTTTTATTTTTTTTCAGGTGCTCTTTCAGGACTTTGGTTTTAAAAGTCCTGTCCCTGAGACAGGAACTTCAAATCAATACCAAGACATGTTCCATGGATGTGCTCTCAGCTGGTGAGATCCCCTGGGCAAGCATTACTTGAAGGTGACAAAAAAATGAAATGGAAGAGCTGGCATGGCAGGCTGGGTTCATCACAGTGCAAAGTGCATTTGGAATACAACACAGCTCTTTTCTAATCTCCACTTCAATGCTTTCCCATCAAGAGCTTCAGGAAAGGGTTACTCTTTGCTCAAGTGTGTTGTCCTAATATTGAAAGAGTGGTGGGACAGAAATATGCTGTAGTTTAAAGCACAGGGAATAGTGTAACGTTTTACTAAGCATTATTATTGCAATTCATTATTATTTACTGAAATTTTAGCTTTTGCTTCAAGATCTGAATAGTCACACCTTCTCTCAGAAGTGCTTCAAAACACCAGTTTTGGTGAAAAATGTGCCTGCACTTTTCCATAGGGCTGCAAAATTCTACAGGAAGAACAATTAAAGTGAACAAGCTTCATTACATACAGAGGCTGACACTGCAGTCAAATGGCTGCACTTAGTGGCAAATTGTGCCTTAATTTTCCTCCTTTTCATGCTTGTTGCAGACATAAAAGAAGATCTTCTTGTTCTGGTAGAGTTTCTGAGAGACTCATTAAGCCTCTTTCTTATCTCTGAGAAAAAATAGATTAGGCTTACCTCTTTCAGAGGCAATCAGAATTTAATGTATGTTACTCTTTCCACCTTTTGTTTTTAAATTCTTTTTTTGTATCGGCTGGGATCTTTGTTGGACCTCTCTGCTTGTTTCTCATTCAAGGAGTGTAGAGGACTTTGTGGAGACTGCAGCTCTTTAAACTTGTGTAGGTCAAGACCTTTAGGATTAATAAGGAGATTTAAGGTCTACACTCTAACTGTGATTATATCTTCCATTTCATTGTACTACATGAGTGAAACATCATGACAGACAAGCTGTAAACTTGCCTCTATATTTAATATTCTGTGTTTTGTGGAGCTGGCTCTGAGATAAACCTGAACTGTGACCAGAGTTGCCAAGCTATGAGCAGAGATGTGAGAAGAATTCTCATGTTTTCTAACCCTGAGCAAGAATTCATCATTCTCAAAGCTCTTGACATGAGCTGTCAAGGGGTAGGCAACATAAAATAGAATATTATTTACATAAAATGTGAAATTTTGGAAATGTGATCTGTGCAAGAAAGCAGGTGCCTGATCTTCTTCCTCTTATTCTCATCATCATCATCATCATCATCAAAACTGGGTAACACATAGATCATGAATAAAACTAGAGTTAGATGTAAGAAAATATTTCATTTTCAGTGGCAAAAAGGGAATGGAAAATAAAAATGAAGAACATGTTCAATCCTGTTAATGAACAAACTGGAATGAATTCCTGTAAATGTAAGAAAAGTAACTAACCACTCTGTAAAATAATCCTGTTAAAATACAGTGTCATCATAGCTGAATGCAACTTTAAAACTGTTTTATAGATACACAGGATCCAATCATCAAAATCAGTCTAATTCCTTCCATTTGTCCTCTTTTAAAAAATAAGTATTTATTAAATTTGAAACTTTCATTTTTAGAGTTTTAATTTTTTTACATTTCAATTTTTGAAACATAATTTAAAGTGAAAGCACCCTCTAAACCAAATGTCTGATAAATTTATCATTTCACGACAAAAAAAAAAAAATAGGAAAGCTAAAATACATCATTGTTTTGAAAAGAAAAACTGTAGAAAAACATGTAGAGACTTATACATATTTTAATAATCCTTTGATAATTTCACACTAAATAGTACATGCATCAAAACCTTTGCTTTTTGCTTTTTGCAAGTTTTGTTCTGAAGGACAGAACTTTTAAATCCCTTATCTTTCTGTCTGTCCACTTTGCAAATCTTTTGGATATTTGAGCATCTAATAACTGAGGATATTATGGTGGGAGAGCCTGCATCACATGTGCTCTGCAGGTGGCACAGGCTGCAATTGGTGCTCTCCAGCTCTTGAAAAGAAATCCACTAATTGCTCAAATCAGTTTTAAGAAGTCTTGATTGTTCAGAATCTACTCTGTTTTGCTGTCACTTTCAGGTGCAATAATCATATCAATGATTACAGTAGTGCAAAGTACTATAAACTGATTATGCACTCACACACACATATATACAATATTTTATATGTGTATATAAATAATATTTTTATCTATATATGTACATATGTAAAATTTAGCAAAAAAATGTCTGTAAATTCTAATCTGTTATGTTACTCTGAATTTAAAAACCAGCCTTTTTACTACTCTTAATGACATCTTGCAAAATTAGCAGTTTAATTGTATGCTAACAAAATGAAATCTATTAATTTCTTCACACAGCATAGCATTCTGCTCCAGAAATGTTTTATTAAAGTGTTATTTCCTTTTCTCTTCACAAGAACTACAATTGTTTGCCATGTAAAGTTAAATCTATTATCACAGAAAATAATTTCTTTAATGATTTTACAGTCTGTTACATTTCTTCTTAAAAGACAAGAGAGTCTTTGTTTCTTTCCTTAAAACTGAAAATTATTTTACAGAGGAAATTATTTGCTGGTATTTTATAAAGAAGTTGAAACTTGGATCAGAAACAAAGAAATCTGATTTGGCTTCAGAACGCTTAATTCCAGTTTTGGCAGCACTTAAAATGTGAAGGAATGGGGGGGAAAAAACCCAAAACCTAGAAAAAGGAATAATTTCTTCTTGTGTCTTCATCATAGTAAGTGATTCCCTACCACAGAGAGGTAGGGAAATACTATATTCCTGAGACTGGGGACGTATCTGTGTTTTGAAGCTCATTTTCATCATGTTAACCTAGTCCAAAATATTAAAATATTCTCAGATATACTGCTGTTTTGTTTAGAGTTAATAGTAAATAAAGTGTAGTTTCATCTTGCTCTACCAGTTTTTTCTTTTTTTTTTTTTTCAGCAGTAGGACAATTTATGAGCACTGTAGTTAATATTTTTGATTTTTATTTTAGTAAAAGTATTCTAGAACCAATCTCTACTTTTAAGTCTTTCTGTTAGAAGTACAGCTTGGCTACACTAACAAAATAAAGAGTTGACTTTTTTTTTTAACCATTGTGATAAACCTCTGAAATAGGAGATTAAATTGGGACCTAAGTAAAAATTCACTCTCTCTACCAGGGTGCACTGAGTTTGCCTTGCTACTTTTGCATGACATTTAGTTGATTTACCTGGCAGTGTTAGCAAATTGTTTTGCTGAAGTTCTTATTAATAATCTGGGTGAGTTTATTGAATATTTATTCCTCTAAGGCATAATAATGAAAGCTATGATGAAGGCTCTTTTAAGATCAAGATGCTGTGGGGGAATCTCTCAATATTGTGATTACAGGAGCTCACTCTAATTGTAACAAGAAATCAATTATTTTCATTTTTTTTTACCCTTTCTGGCAAAGGGTTTTACTGTGGTTCTGATGTAAGAGATGAAGTTCACCTGAGCATATGCAATTTCTTCCTCATACGTCCCAAATCCCTAAGAAGTTATTGATCTGAAACCTGACATTGAAGTAAACGTAACAGTGCAACAAAAACTAAATACACTTGCAGTAATTGAGAAGTTCTTCAACTGAAACATTTTATTGTGATTCATAGATCTTACAACTACAAGATATCAAAATTAACTCTTGTTCAAAACCAGGCCTTTGTATTTTCCAAACTGAAATAAAGTATTAGCTTTAGAAAGAAAAGACAAGTTCAATATGTGTTCAAAAATATTCAGCAGCCCAGAATGCTCCACAGTTCAGGTGTTCTGTTAAAATGGTAGAATTTGCTGTTAAAATGCATAAAATGCCAAATTTATTTCCAATCCATGTTATATGCCTTCAACTTCTTGTCATCTGGTATTTTTGTACTTAGAATTGCATCGTGGTCTTATGTTTTTCCAAATATTTTTCTGAGAAAAAGATTAAAAATTTACTACCCAGTTGTTTTGAACCTTTTGACATTAAATAAAACTCATTGGTGGTAATTCATCACTTTAGGTTAAGTGCTGAAACCTACCCTAGAAAGGGTAGTGATCTACTCCAGACAAATTTTTATGTAAATTTTAGGTGATCAGAAAGACTTTTTAAAAAACATTTTAGGACTTGGGGAAAGTATAAATTTTGACATTTCTAAGTCATTTGTCTTTCACATATAATTATATAATCAAAAAAACTTCATCACAAATCTTCAATTAATTTGCCAAAATCCTTTCATCAAATACCTGTTTTTATTGGCATTTGCCCTAAGAAGTTCCTTTTATTGTTTATAAATTGTGCAAAAAATCAAAACACCAACTTCAAAATATTGTACCATCTTTCCCCCTTTGCTGATAACGAGTCATGTATATCATAAATCACATAAATTTATTTCTGAATTGTCTTGTAATTTCAGGTGCACTCTTCTGTGGGAAGTTAGGGACAGGCGATCGACGCAAGCAGAAGTGATGCAGTGAGCCAAGGTTATATAACCCCATGTTACCAGTTAATAAACGCCATTTTGCCGTCCACCACACTGGTGTCTGTGAGCTTATGGCCCGAGCGGCCAAGGGTTGGCCGCCGTGCTGTTCCTGAACCAGGTTGTCACTCCTCAGGGGAGGAAACAAGTGGTGCCGAAACCCGGGAAACTATCCGGGAAACGGGAATCGCCTGGAAGGGTGAACAGCGGCTGAAGTGGCTGGACCAGCTCGGCGGGGAGGACGCTCCCGGACCAGCGAGGAGGGTGGAAGCTCTCGCGAAGGTCGTATCTCAGATTCATAAGCAATGGGGTATCGACTGTAAACCAAAAGACTTTACTCTTGCAGTGTCGAGGCTGTTGCAAATTGGGGTCATTGACCGGCCGGTGGACATACTCCACCCAGAAATATGGGACAAGTGTACTAAGGCTCTGGCTGAGGAAAAAATGTCCTCAGGTTAGGGGTGAAATCTTAAATCATGGGGGTGAGTTGTACAGGCTCTGCAAAAGGCTCAGCAAGAGCAAGAGACTTGGAAAGCCGCGCAAGACTTTGTTGGCCACACCCCGGCTGGGCGTTGGGGCGACTACACAGACTATAAATGATTGCAGTCTTGCCGAGTGCAAAGATTTGCAGCCACAAGGACCCTCTCCACAGCCCCCGAGCCCAGACCCACCAACTGAGGGAAAAGAGCAGGTGCAATCATTTTGGAACGGGCTAGCAGAGGAGGCCAGGAGCGCTACCATTAATTCGGGGTCTGAGAAGGGCTGGGAAAGGCCCCCGCCTTATGCGCCACAAAATGGCACTGAACCCCAGAGAGATGGGAGGGACACGGATGTGGTCCGCGGGAACAGAGAAAGTCTGCTAGATGATGCAGACGCGCATGAGCAGGAGAGAGGGGAGAGACCTGGGGGGGAAATCAGGGCCAACCAGAGCGCTTGTCTGAAAACATATCCTTATAAGACAAGAGCCTCCCCCAGCAGGAGGCAGGGCGAGCCTAGGGGGAAGGAGCGGCCCAATCCAAGGAGAAAGGGGCGGGGTCGCAGCCCAACAAAAATGTTCCGGAGTCCGGAAGTATCCAGTCGGTTGACTTCCGGACCCAAGTCAGATTCTAGCTGGGATAAATGGTTTGACACGTGGTCCGTAGCCGACTCCAACTCCGACTCCGACAAAGAGGAAGTGAGGGTATACAAGATTAGTAATCACAATGCTCCTGGTTGGGTTAAGGGGAAGTTAGAAAAGGAACGAACTCCGCTTACAGACTGGAAGAAAATAAAAATAGCATGCGCCGATTGGGCCCCATCAGCCACGCTAGCATTCCTGGTCTGAGTGGGAGGGCAAGGCGGAAAACAGAGGACCTACTCGCCAGTAAACCCTAAGGATGTGCAAGCAATTGTTAAAGCAATTGTGGACAAAGGGATTAATTTGGCTATGGTTTCCACTCTCATCGATAGCATTTTTGGAGGAGATGACATGCTCCTATTTGACATTAAACAAACTTGCAGATTAATTTTTGATGGGGCAGGGCTGATCATTTTTAAACAGGAATGGGAGGACAACTGCGCAAAGCAGCTAGCCTTAGTGACTGGGGCAGACCACCCGCTGCACGGTTCCAGTATACAGCAGCTAATGGGCACAGACCCAACCATGATCACCCCCCAGGTGCAGGCCAAGGGCCTTTGGGCCCATGAGGTTATGACAACTACCCACGCCACTAGAGAGGCTATCCGCTCTGTTTCTAAGGTCATTGCTAGACCATCACCATGGTCTACTATAAAACAAAGCGAGAGTGAAAGTTTTACACAATTTGTGGACTGCCTCCAGGCAGCACTCGATTCCTCAGCTCTCCCCTCAGAAGCAAAGGGCCCTGTGTTAGCAGAGTGTTTGCACCAACAATGCAGTTCAGCCACTAAGGACATTTTATGGTTGTTATCACCCAGGTCTAACATTGCCGGACATGATTAGGCATGTCGCAAAAGAAGAACATCTAGCTCCAATCCAGGCAGCCGTCCACACTGCCATAATTAGTGTAATGGCATGCTTTAAGTGTGGCCAGGCAGGTCACATTGCAGTGAACTGCCCCCAGTCAGGCATCCACCAACAGCCGTTCCCCCATGCCAGACGAGACCTAGGGGGCCATGCTGGGCATGTGGAAAAAAGGGGCATTTTGCCAAAGAATGCAGATCCAGATATCAGGGAAACGGGAGGGAGAGGAGGCATCCGGGCCGCACACAGCTCCCTCCCACCTGGGACATGAAGCGGCCCAGTTATGCCAATTTCCAATGGGGTGCAGAGCTCCCACACCCACTGCCCCCCCCAAATGACCAATTTCGCAACTCAACCAGTGGCTCAGCCAAATCCATCTACACCCCAGGAATACCAAGGACAGCTCCCTGGGGGCGAGGCCTCTGGGTGGCCCTGGCCACGAAGGCGTGGGAGCGAGACCCATGGGTGGCCCTTGCTGTGAAGGTGGGCAGGCACCCATTTTTAATGTGGGCAGTCTGCCATCTCCATAACAACCCTGATGATTCTGCTATCTGCCTTCCCTTTTGGGTCGATACGGGATCAGATGTCACCATCATCCCAAGCATACACTGGCCTTCACAGGGGAAATTAGAAGCCCCCGTGGTGGGAGGGGCTGAGGGCTGTCTCGGGCCCAAAAAAGCACCCAACCAGTAGCGATAACGATGTGTACTGAAAGAGGACTGGGGAGAACCATCACCCTTTCCCCATATGTTATGTCAGAATGTCCACCCTTGCTGGGGAGAGATGCCCTAGCCGTGTTGGATGTCAGGATGACATTATTCTAAGGGCTGTTGTGGTGCGTTTTGAAGTTTGATTTGAAGTTCGATTGTGGCTTTCAGTTGCTGTTTCGTGAGTTGTAGTTAAGTTGTTTTGAAATGGTTTTATGGTTCTGTCTCAGGCTCCCCTCCCCCTGTGGCAAAGTGCCATTCATGTGTTTCCTAGGTTACTCCCGCCTTTTTGTATCAGTTTCTATGTCCATCAATTAAACCCCTCCCTGTTTTTCTCATTATCTTGGTTTCCACTCCCCTGTAACTTAGGCAACCCATCTGTCCGTCATCCTCTGTCCACTCCCAAGGTCTCGAAACTTCTGCCTTGGGCAGGGGGTGATTGGCTCAGATGGGATGGCCCCTCCTACGTTTTCCCCTTATTGGCTCATGTGTTATGTTCATCATTGTGTTCTGTAATAAACCTTCCCTGCTGCGGTGAACTGCTGCCTCCCGTTCCTTCGTCATTCTGTCCAGCTGCTTCGCCTGTTCGCTGCCGCTTCCCTGCCTCTCATCGGAGCTGCCTTCCCCACCTCTGCCGTGGGGGGAGCTCCGGTAGCCAGCTATCCGCCCCACTCACTCCCAGCTCAGAGCAAGGGCTGTAGTCGCCACGCTGCTGGCCCAACCAGGCTGTGGCTGTGCTTTGTGGAGCTAGCCGGGATTCAACACGTGCACCCGCAAAGGGCCACTGTCGCATACCCGCAGCTACCCATCAAATTAACATGGAAATCACTGGACCCAGTATGGGTCCAGCAGTGGCCCTTGTCAAAGCCTCAAATGACTGCCCTTCTTGAGCTAATTGGCTGTGAGCTACAGTGGAACCGCATAGAACCCTCCACAAGCCCATGCAACACTCCGATCTTTCTAATACCCAAACGATCTGGTGGGGGCTTCCATCTCTTGCATGACGTATGAGAGGTGAACAAAAGAATTCAACCAATGGGTCCTGTACAAGCTTTGCTGCCAATGAATTTGATGATACCAAGAGGACAACCCTGTGCAGTGCTTGACATTGTGGTTGTGCCTTAAGTCCTGGCTAGCTGGAGACGCACTCCCACAGCAGCTTCACAAGTCCGTGCCTGAGGCCTCAATGCCCTCACTCCAAGTGGGGAGTGATTGGGGTGAAGACACAGAAGACCAGGACACTCCCCACGTCAATGGTGGAGAAGGCCGCCCTGGAGTAGCAAGGAAGGAAAGCCAACACACGAGGAGATCCCACAGTGAAGAGACAGGAGGCAACAGTCCACGGCAGGAAGGGGGTTTATTAAGGGAAGGGCCGGAACAGGACAAAGGGAAACTGCAGTGTCTCAGGGACTGCCGAGGACTGCCCGCTGGGCGGAGCTCGGAATGAACTTACATAACTTTACAGAAAGGGAGGTACAAATTACAACAAACCAATCACGGTAGAGCATGAGGTGAATGACATACTGTGTGGACCAACAGGGAGCAAACAGAGGAGGGATCAACCCAGCCAGCACCAATCACCCTCAGCCCAGGGCAGAAGTTTCTGGTCTCTGGGTGGGGACTGAGGGTGATGGGCAGGGGGGTTCCCAGGGAAACAAGGGGGGGCTTAAACGATTGACATAAAATCGGATACAAAAGGGTGGGAAAAACCATGGTAACTGAAGATAGACACTAAACTGCAGGGGGGACAACGCCCAAGGCAGAACCCTTAAAACTTTACAGAACCATAAAACAGAATTCATAAAACAGTCTTTAAGACTTTCAAAACACAACACAACATGACATTAAAGACTGCTTCTTTTCCATTCCCCTGCATGATGAAGACAAAGAGCGCTTGGCCTTTTCTGTCATCTTCCTGAACAGCCAGCGGCCTAACCTGCACTTCCAGGGGAGAGTATTGCCCCAGGGAATGGTCAACTCCCCTACCATTTGTCAAATTACAGTAGACCGAGTACTAGCGCCAGTCCAGCAGAGCGATCCGACCGTGACCATTGTCCAATACATGGACGATATCCTGATTGCTGCGCCATCAGCAAGCCAAATAGACTGGCTAGTGTCAACAGTCTCGGAGACCTTGAAAACAAATGGGTTCGAAATTGCAAGTGCAAAAATAAAAAAGGGACTGTGCATAACCTTTTTAGGTGTGGGAATTTCGAACTCCTATATAACCCCTTCCTAAATAAAAATTTGCCAAGACATCAAGACGCTCCATGACATGCAGCAGCTGGTAGGATCCTTGCAATTGCTCTGCAATATCATCCTGATTCCTCCCGAGGTCATGGACCCCCTAAATGGCCTCTTGAGAGGGAAAAATCCACGGGAGCAGAAAACTCTGACACCAGAAGCGATAAGCTTGCTCAATTTTATCGAACATCAAATGTCAGCTCACTAGACGGGACTCAGGCGCGCCAATTGACTTGTATGTCCATTTTACAAAGAAAGGGGGAGTAGGAGCGCTAGCCCAAGGACCCACCGACAAAGCCCAACCTACACAATGGGTGGCCTTGGGAAAACCATCACACGCTTTTTCCCTGGGAGTTGAGTGCCTTAGCAGCATTATCATGAAAGGCAGGAAACTTGCCCTAAGGCATTTGGGTATTGAACCCACCAGGATATATCTGCCCTTCTGCAAGCAGCTTTCCACACAATCAGTTGCAATATCAGATCATCTAGCCATAGCCCTCGCTGGATTTGGAGGAGAGATTCGCTATGCAGCAAAACCCCCTTGGACTCAGCTGCTTGTGATCGTCAACTTTGATCTCCCGCCAAAAATAATTGACCAACCGCGAGTAGGACCAACGGTCTTCACGGACGCATCTTCACTAACCTCCACCGCAGCGGTGGTATGGCAGTCAGGAGAACAGTGGCAATGCATCAAAACAACCGATCCTACGCTTTCAGTCCAGCAACTCGAAGCAGCCGCCATGGTACTAGCATGTGGATTGTTCCCAGAAGAGCACCTTAACATCGTAACGGACTCTATCTTTGTAGCTAAGCTCTGCCTAGCCATGTCTGGACCCGACGTGTCAGTGTCCATGGTGGCGATGATGCTTGAAGTGGCACTTTTTTCGCAAAAAGGCACCATATCTATCATCCACATCAACAGCCACAATCCAGTTAAGGGATTCTTTCAAATTGGCAATGACAAGGCAGACGGCGCTGCAAGAGGATTGTGGACATTGAGAGATGCCCGTCAGCTATATGAGTCCCTTCATATTGGAGCTAAAGCACTCGTGAAAAAATGTGGGATTTCAGCTGCGGATGCGAAACACATTGTCGCCACTCACCCCCACTGCCAGAAATCACCACTGTGGTCTAGCGGAGTCAACCCCAGAGGCCTCAAAGCCGCAGAAATATGGCAAACAGACTTGACATTATGTCAGCTGCTTCGACCTCTAGCATAGTTTGCAGTGACTGTGGATACATATAGCGGGGTGATCACTACACAACATCAAAAAACTGACTCCAAAGCAACCATCCAGCATTGCTTAACGGCCATGGTGTGGCTCGGCGTTCCAAAGCAGATCAAGACAGACAATGGCTCGAATTTTGTTTCGAAATTGATCCAAGCATTTGTTTCAAAATGGGATATCACTTTAGTACATGGCATTCCGTACAATAGCACTGGGCAGGCCATTGTTGAGCGAGCAAATCAAACTCTGAAAGCCAAATTAGAGGTATTGGCAAAAACAGAGGGTTTTACTAATTCCATTCCCTCAAGAGACCAAGCTCACGTACTGGCAACCACTCTGCTAGCGTTAAATCAATTCCCTAGGGCGGATGAGACAAACAGCTCCACCCAGAAACACTGAGCCACCCAAGCACTAGAGGAAGGCCCACAGGTTATAATTAAAAATGAACTAGGGGAATGGGAACAAGGTTTGAGACTGGTGCTCACGGGGCGAGGGTACGCAGCTGTTAAAAAAGACGGAAGAGTCAAATGGTGCCCACTTAAGTCTATCTAACCAGACCTTCAGAGTAGAACTAACGAGAATTGTGAGGTTTTGTTTGCAGGACTGGATCCTCGGACACCCCCATAACTCGTATACATCAGTACCTGAGGAAAGTGACAAATCATTGAGCAGCCCAACAGCTCCCAAGAATCCCACCCCAGTGAGGTCCAAACAACAATGGTATCTTTGTGTGATCTTGCTTTTAGGGTTTGTTGGCAGAGGGCAGGCCGATGCAGGGCATTACCCTCACCAGCCATTCAGGTGGGTCTTACGCCATCTCTCAAGAGATAACGCTATCAAGGAAACCATCACACCAGGCAGCCCATCTTTTGAGTTTAAGCTAAGGGACATTTTTCCCCACAACTGGGATTCCCTAATTTTGGAGATTCATCACTGTACCAGACCTATTGGTGCCCTGCCTCCAACCCAGGCAAAAATTACTGTAACTATCCAGGGTACGGATACTGCGGATATTGGGGTTTTGAAACTATCATGACAAGCGATAGATGGCAACCACAGCAACCTGATAAGTTCCTTCAAGTCAGGTATGCTCCCCATGGCTGTCACGAACCAAAATTCGGAAGTGACAAGCAAATATACATACCCCAAGGTGGGAGAAAACACGATTGTACGAGCTACACAATGATGATTTTGCAGCTGACCCGTGAGAGTTGGGCCATGGGTAAGGTGTGGTCGGTGTTTGTTCGTGCTTATCACGACATTTGGGTGAACATACAAATTATCAGGCTCCTACTGTTGGTATCCTGATCAATCAAACCCAATCTGATTTTTACAGCAGGTGGGCCAAAGAGGAAGACCACAACTAGTGCCAATTTTACCCTTAATGCACAAGTATTAAATTATACCTCCTCCCCATCCAGCCTTTTAGATAAATCAGCTCCTTACGATCCATTTTTTGGTGTATTAAATGCTACCTTTTTATCGTTGAACCAGTCTAACCCGAACCTCATAAAATCATGCTGGTTATGCTATGATGCAAAGCCCCCTTTTTATGAGGGTGTTGCCCTTAATGTCCCCTTTAACTATTCAACAGCAGAGAATCCACACCAGTGCAGGTGGGACACCCCCTGGAGAGTAATTACCCTGAGTCAGGTCACAGGCCAAGGCAAGTGCTTCGGCACTGCAACTTTAGCATGGCAGATGGGCAATATCTGCACTGAATTTACCGAGCCTAATGGAAGGATCTATAAGTGGGCGATCCTGTCCACATCAGGAATGTGGGTCTGTCAGCAATCCCGAGTTAGCCCCTGCATGCTACTTGATAAATTCAATAACTCTGTTGATTTTTTTGTCCAAGTTCTAATTGTTCCTAGAGTCCTGTATCACCAGGAAGGAGAAGGGTATCACCGTTTAGAGGAACCCACCCGGCTCCGCAGAAGGGAAGTAATAACGGGCATCACCATTGCTATGCTCCTCGGTCTAGGAGCTACGGGTGCAGCCACAGGTGTTTCAGCCCTTGCAACTCAACACCAAGGACTTTCTCAGCTGCAGATGACCATTGACGAGGACTTACAGAGAATTTAGAAATCCATCTCCTTTTTAGAGAAATCCCTCTCCTCGCTTTCAGAAGTTGTCCTGCAGAACAGGCGAGGATTTGACCTCTTACTCATGCAGCAAGGAGGCCTGTGTGCTGCCTTGAAGGAACAGTGTTGTTTTTATGCAGACCATACCGGACTCATACAAGACTCGATGGCCGAGCTGAGAGAAAGGCTAGCCCAGAGAAAGAGTGAAAGGGAAGCTTAACAAGGATGGTTCGAGTCATGGTTCAATCAGTCCCCATGGCTGACCACCCTAATTTCCACTTTAAGAGTCCCTTTTACTATGATACTCCTGACATTGATTTTTGGGCCTTGCATATTGAAAAAAATTAGTGTTGTTCCTTAAAAACCGTTTGGAAAAAGTTAACATTTTGTTTGTTGGCTGCCAACAATTGCTTTGAGGCCTGCTTGTTGTGGACATGCTGCATTGCCTTTTACCATTTATCAGTTTTACTATATATCAGTTTTAATAGCTTTTGCACTTTTATAACCTTTATGCTTCATATGTTTTTAGCTAAGCATGAGAGGGGGGAAATGTGGGAAATTAGGGACAGGTGATCGGAAGTACTTAAGCCCCGTTTGTTAGCCAGCAACACCCAGTTTATGATGCAAACAGAAGTGATGCAGTGAGCCAAGGTTATATAACCCCATGTAACCAGTTAATAAACACCACTTTGCCGTCCACCACACTGGTGTCTGTGAGCTTATGGCCCGAGTGGCCGAGGGTTGGTCGCTGTGCCGTTCCTGAACCAGGTCGCCATGCCTCAGCGGGGGCAACACTCTTCCAAGTTATTTTCACCTGCTTGAGAGAAGAGGCAACCATGTTCTTGCTTTTAGTACATCTTTACTACAGGATATGAAAAAAAACGATTTTAAAAACTAGTTTTGAGGCTGCCTCTATACCACTCCAGAATTTATTTTTTAATGGGAGCTTAGTAGAGTGATTGAGATGGGTATATTCTCTAAAAAAGGTATTATAGACCTTTTCTCTTTTGGGTCTTCTTGCATAAAAAGCAAAATAAGTGGAAAAAAAGGTGAAAGTACTTAGCACCACCTCAGACTGAGTGGAATAAGATGAAATATGCTGAGAAACCAGAAAAAAGGTCTGTAAAAATATTCTGCAGTACATAACAAAATCTGCACTGTCATGACAATCACAGGCCCACTATCTCAGGAAAATATCAGTGTAAAATGAGTCGGTAGAAAAAAGGTCATTTATGGCTGGGTTTGAACCAGCAAATGTGTGCAAGAGAGTTCCTTTTTTTTTCTAGACTTGGGGAAAAAACAATCTCCAAGCACAGACTATGCTTCTTTATTCACCACAGAGCTCAAATTTTATTTCAATTAATTGCTCAGGAGAAGAAAGGAATGAGGGAGGAAAATAAAACTAAAATTACTTTTCAGGATCACTGCCTAGTGGTGGTGTAACCTTCCAGACGACTGAGAATAAATGTCTCAGAAAAACAAACTGTGGCAAATGTGATTGTGACCTGTGTCAAACTCCAGATAATGTACTGCGTGATGTTCAGATATTCCTCATAATCAGTAAAGAGATTGATGACATAAAGAAGGTCAAGAAAATCTGGTTTTTTAAAAGTTGATGTCCTGAATCTTTTTGACTGAGGTAAGCCTTTCTCAACCAAAATGTTCACTTGCTTTACAATTTGACAGACTGAGGCTCAGCAGATAAATATATAAATAAATCAATCTTTCTTATTTTGAAAATAATTGTGTGTTATTTTCGTTCAGACAAGGGCTTCCATTTCTCCAATCACATACTGACAGAAACATTGAAATAATGGGTCTAATGGTAGCAGTTTTTCATAATCTTTACTTTACAAAACTTTGTGTTCTGGTGTTAGAAAAGATTTGGTGCTTACTTCTAGGAGGATCACAAAAGAAAAAATAAACCATAAAAGAAACAACAAAAAAACCTTAATCCCAAACCCCAAACCAACCAACCGAGTGACCAAAAAAAACAAACCCATAAACCAAAACCATAAAACAAAACAACGAACCCATAAAACCAAAAACCATAAAACCAAACATATTAGTTTTTGATAAACAGGGTATTTTATCTTTCCAAGGAAATGATTCCTTTTGCTTGTTTTAGTTGTTAAACTTCTTAAATGAAAGATTAAAAGTGATTTGAGTGAATTGGGTAAATCATAGGTCTTTTGGTACCTATTGAAATGCTGTTCACCTTGTCTTTGTTTGGATAATTTCTCTGTGTAGCTGTCAGGACATTATAAACCATCACCTAAAAGACAACAGTCCATTAGCCATGAAGAAAATTTCTGCAGACAGTAGAAGGAAACAATCCTAGAATACTTAATCTAATGTAGGGGTTTTTTTGGTGTGTTTTTGTTTTTGTTTTGTTTTGGGTTTGGTTTTTTTGGGGGGGGGGGGTTTGTTTGTTTTTTCTGGTTTTTTGGGGGTTTTTTTGTTTGTTTTTTGTTGTTGTTTTGGGTATTTTCATAAATAGGACAAGAAAGAAAACAAACTAACTTTTTCACTCCAAAAACTGTGTAGTGAAGGTTGCTGCATCCCATCACATCATAAACCACAGAAGTTTAACAAACTTTTGTGTGATTTTTGATTCAGAGCTGCCTTTATCTTTTTTCCTAGTAAGTGTTTGATAATTTCCTGGCAAAGAGTGGGAATATTGTTAATTATTTTTAAACTTTCATATAAATTAATACAGATTCTTTATCTATTCCCTTTTATGGACCACCTGGACTGTATCTGATTAAATTGTCAGGCATATAATTCTTTCAGACTGCCCTAATTATACATCTAAATTTACATCAAATCTTTATGAGCATTACTCTATTATGCTGCTACCATATTGATAGACTTATTACAGCTTAACCTCGGCCTACATTACTAGCTGAAGATTTTATTCCAATAAATAACTCAAATGATTCTGTCACATCCATACCATTATTTTTGTAAGCTCATTATTAATTATGAGTAACAGCTTACTATAGCTGTATGTACTATAGCTGTAACTGGTCCTTATTATATTGCTGTCCAAAAAGCATATTTTTAACAGGCAGTTTTCTTAATATCAGGTTTATTGATTTCTTAAGCTTTTCCTCTGAAAACTAAAGGCAAATCTTTAGAAATAAAATTAAGGGTGCTGTATCCATATAAGAAAGTAGTTTCTGCCTAAATTTCAGAATTTTTCTTAGGAAACAGAGGAAACCAGAGCCTTCTACTTGTATTAAGGGTAGAAATAAATAGCCACAGTATTCTACAAGTTCTTTGTCACAGATGAGCAGGAGGAAAATTCATGGTATTACCTATAGTTAATTGCTTTTTGAAGAAATGCAATGAAAAAATATTGTTACAAGTCTTTAAGTCTTAGTGTTAACACAGGGAAAGTTCCCTTATTGGAGGGAAAAATATTTATCTCTGCTACACCCTTAAAGCACTTCCTTTATGAAGAAAGGAAAGAAGAAGAAAACAGAGCCACAGACAAACTCCCCATCTGAAATACATGGATTTGTTAAGTGGAGTGTCTGAACTTCACTGGATAACTTCAGCGAAGTTAACTCAAACGTTTTGTAAAGAATTATTTGAAATAAATACTGGTTCAGTATAAGCTCCATTTTTAACTCTCAATAAAAAAGAAATTTCCTGTCATGAGATCTCCCATAAGTTAGGCAATGGTGATTCATTGGCTTCTTCATAAAAATACTGGAGAAAACTGACCTTGCTTTTTTTCTTCTACAGCATCGCTACCAGTTTCCATCCTCAATTTTATTAACTTTTTCTAGCTGAGAGGTTTTTTGTTCATTCAGGATAACGTAACCTCCATTTTGATTTCCCCAGTATTTATATTGATGCTATTGCTACACAGTAAATATTACATTCTTTTTATCAAAGTTCACAAAGATTAGATCTACAGTACTGTGTCTAGGGAAAAAAAATATCACATTAGTCTAGTACCATTTAGCTTTGGAAAACTCCTGTCTTATAAAGTGGCATTTCATACCTGATGCAGCATGAAATGAATTTTAATAGTTCCCCTAGTGACATTAGTCAAAAGTAATTGTTGAAGAATTGTAGAAGATAATTTTAGTTGAGTAGAAATCTGCATGAACTGTAACATAGTCAATTTTTTTTATTATTATCTACAATTTGATCATAAAAAATGGAAAAAGAAATCACTGGATGTGTCCTTTTTGTGGTACAAGCTTCTTCACTTAAATCCTGGGCCAGTTTGGGATTAATTGTGTTAATTTGAAGTGTATTCTAGTAGAGTCAATCTCTTAATTCCTCCATCTCTGTTTCCTAGCTGCTGTTTGACCACATCCAGTTGTTGACTGCTGTTGAAACTGCACAATGGAATCCCAGAATTTACATAAAGTTTGTTAACCCATGTAGGATTACTGGAATGTGGCTGTCTGTGGTCCACAAAGTGCTAAAATTAAACAGCTTAAATAACAGTGAGAGGCCTCCTAGCTACTTTTAGACATTTTTGTATTTCCGGGCACTTTTTTTTTTTTTAATCTAACATTCTAAACTGCAAATGTTCAATAATGGAGTGAAGAGGGAGCTAAGTGGTTGCAAAAAGCTTTGGCCCTCTACCTCAGATTACACATATTTGATACCAGCCTGGGCAAATGTTGCTGTTCTTTATGTTAGCAGTTCAAAAATTACATGAAGTTGAAAACTGCATTACTTAGACTAGACATTAAATATATGTATTCCACCACATGAAATGCAGTAAAAAAAAAAAAAAAAAAAAAGGAAAAAAAGGGGGAAAAAAGGAAAAAAAAAAGAAAAAAGGATTAAATGCATCAGTTGAAACACAAACATGAGAGAGAATGCACTTTTTGCTAGGCTACAATGGAGTATGAGAAAACAAAGAATGAAGGAACAAAACCATGACAAAATTCAGCTTGGATGAAGATGGGTCTGCTGTTGGATCCTCAACTGTGCAGTTTCTAGATATGCTTGATGTCACAATACCTCCGCACCACAAGGGGTTGAGAGGGTTTGTTGAAGCAGAACACGCAGCAAAGAAAATGCATCCTAATTTTTTTCTAGATTCATCATTTTTGGGGAACAGCTATGGATTCAAATCTCTTTGTGGAGTGTATGAAACACCATTCACTGTTCTTGTTTCACTCTATTTGACTGTAGGGAACCTATGTAAGTGTAATATAACAGACAGATTTATAAAATCACAGAAATTAGAGATTCCTATGGCACAGATTCATGGGATACAATTTTCCTTATTTTTTTGTAAGGGAATCTTCCTTAAGATTTACATAAATTCCACATGTTGAGATGTTTGCCTTGCTTCATAAGCTAAGACTGCAGTGTAACAGAATGCTCAGTCACCTTTTCAAATGCAGGCAGGGTGTTTTTCATTATGTATTTTGGCCCAAATGTACAAGCATATAGAACTAGCTTTAGAGACACTTGTCTATGTTCGAGGAACACTTCAAATTCCTCTCATGATTTCTGAATTTTGTTGTTTAAACACCAACAAACCAGAACAATAAAACAAGCTACTAATATCAAAAACATAGTTTGCCTCCAAATTCCTTCATTAGAATAAATAAGTAGTAGTAGTAGTTCAAAGGATATATAATTATTGCAGGAAAACATTTCCTTACAACCTTGACAGAAGACACTTTTCATGCAAAAGGAAACTTTACTATCAATCAGAATCTGGATGACTGAGAACTTATTTTAATTAAACACAGTATATCTTTTAAATGCATGTATGAATGTAACTTAAGGCTTTTCTTAAACTTGACTAAACAAATAGCATTGGACCTATTATAGTGTGGTTTAGGCTAAGCATTAATATCTTCTGCCTTTAAATTTGAAAATCTGGTTATCTTTTCCTACTTCCAGACAATTCTTAATTCTTACCTTTTGTTTGTACTTGCCTTTCTTTTTTTTTTTTTTTAAGAGTAATTGAGAGAAAAAACATTCTGTCATTCTGTGAAAATTCTAGAAGCATGCATAATAAATATTTTGCCTAATGGATGTTGATAAATTAGACTTACATTTTGCTCACCATTATTTGGTATCCTTACAGGATATTATTAAAAGAATCTTTAAAACATTTTCAAAGGTTTTCCTGTGGCTTCTCTGTCCAATTTTATCCCACCATCAGGACGTAACATTATTCAAATATTTTCTGCTGAAATAACTTTAAAAAAAAAACTTGAAAAAGACATGACATGTATAAATGATTTTATTTTATATTGCCTCTGATTTCTCCTGCTGAGCTTTTCAGCCACATCCAGAACATCTCTGAAACATTAAGTCTGTTTGATCTCAGAGGTAGTTTCAAAGAATCACAGAAGCATTTAGGTTAGAAAAGACCTCTGAAATCATCAAGCTCAATGCTTGACTTATCACCCCCATGTCAACTAGACCATGGCACTGCATTGCCAGTAATTTTTTGAACTTTGACTTGGACTTTCCAGAGTAATTTCTTCTGGTTCTGTAATTTTCTCCGGTCCTAACACCTTTCTTTCTTTTTCCCTCTTTTATAATGGAATGTTTGCTAACCCTGTTTAACCTTCTGGCTGTTCTACTGCACGTGTACCTGATTGTTTTTACCTAAGAGGGAGGAAAATAAAGGTGCAGACTTGCCTCTAGCTGGTTTTACTTTTCTCAGTATGCTCATGAATTCTTAATTAAATTGGGAAACAGATCAAAAGCACTAGTTGTTTACGACTCTGGACCTAATTTCTAAAAATTAGGAGTCTCCTGCAAAGTTAGTGCAATTTAATATGAACAGGACATAAATTGTGCAAAGGTCACTAAATATTTTAAGATGGGTTCTGTAGTTTTACTGGTACCAACTGTATCTTTAGGTCTGTGCTTGGTTTTTCTTCTGTCTTTTGTATGGTTATTGGTTTTGATACAGCAAATAGCCAGTGCACATGCATAATTCCCTGTATATAAGTTCTCAATAAAAATTTAAATCGGAAATATTTATTTCAGGCACTTAAATATGAAACCTTAAAAAAAAAGAAAAAAAACCCCACAAAAATCCACATACACACAAAGAACCTTAAAGCTCTTTGCTTTAAATAGAAATTGAACTTTGGATACTGTAGACCATAATCAAAAGCATCCATCTGCAAGACCAACTTGAGCATTTTAGTTATAATTTACAGGTCATTGGCTCCTTCATTACAGGCAGCCCTTGGCAAAAGCAGTTTCAGATACAAAGGCACCTACAGTAACCAAGATGCAGCAGTTCCCCTCTGACTGCAGGGTTGGAATATACACTTAATAAACATTCACATTCCAACTTGATCTTGCTAAAGAAAAATCAGCTCCTGCTGGGAAAAGGAAGTGAAGGAAGGGACAAATAAAACCAGGCAAGGGCCTCAGTGCATTTCAAAGAACCATATTTTGCAACATTAAGCTTTAGTGTCACTGGAGACCCATAGTGTTTTTACGAGCAGAATACTTTTTTGGAACTCCAAATGTATGGAATGGGAAAATTTTCACGGCCCCTGATCTCTGAGAGAGTAAGATGAGCAATGTACTTCATGCTCAGTAATTACTTGCATTGATGTCATTCTTTTTACAGTTTCACTGAAAATTCTGAGTATTTTTAGACTTCTTTTTTTCTTTTTTTCACCAAGCAAAATCTGCAACTTAAGGCAGGATAAATATAAAAGCTAATTACTGCACATTGGAGAGACAATATTTTTTTGCATCTTGAAAACAACTTCACCTGCATATGCTCTGTTCCACAGCTTCAGGAGGTAACAGATGTGAAAGGCAAGCAAAGCCACAGTCCTGGTGAGGCTGCTCTGTGAAAGGAAGGCAATGCTACATCATCAAAAAAAAAATCCCCCTGTATTATTCAGCACATTCCAGAGGTTACAGTACTTATGCTTGCACTATGGGGATTAAATTTTAGACAGCAACCAGAGTTTAAGTTATTTTTAACTCTCAGTCTTCATTCTCTATCAAATGTCCTCTTTTTGCATGTGCATGTGAAGACCCTGTATAAAAATTTGCTTTCATTTTCCTATTTATTTTTTTTTAACTAGATCACCCTGGGTCAGGCATATCAGATATTCTATCACATAAACTTTACAAACAAGAAGAAAAGTTCTGTGACTCACACAGGTCTGTCTGCAATATTTCATGTTTATGGAGTGTCAGTCATGGTCACAGGATTGGACATAAATGATGAGATTTTTAATCTCCTTTACTTCAGGACTCTTCTTAATTATTAGTACACAAATGTCTACTAATACAATTTTTATCTCAGTTTTTGCTACATAGACAGAAATCACCACTTTACCTTACATTTAGAAAGAAACTTCAGAATGCGATTATTATTCAGAATAGAAATTCTATTTTTTTAAAGATGTTAGATTGTTTTCTTCTAAAAGTTACAAGTTCCATTGAAATTAAAATAGGAACCAAACTGTGAGCAAGTTCTTCAAAAACTAAAAATTAAAACATTCAGCTCCAAAAATATTCTTGTATGCTAGACTCTGTTCCAACAAATATGTAGGATTTTTAACATTCTTTATCCCATGCTGAGTAATATACACCTAAAAAGTGCATTCAAAATACTCAATTTCATCTTCATAGCTAGAATTCATCTGAGAGTGATTCAGATTTTAAGTAAAGTCATAAACTGAAAAAAAGATATTTTAAAACCTGAATATCTGTTTGTGACACTTATATTGCAGTATCTAAAAATAGAAAATCTGCGCCAAGGATCTTAAATATTGTTAAGTTTGGTTCTTGAATTCACTACTCTAGGGTTAAGAGCATTCCACTCATTCTGTGCCTCAGCGTATTAACCTCATTCTTATAAATCTGTTCTTGTGTTGACTTGCACTTTAAATTAAAGGTATTTACAAGTTTTTATGACTTGTTGATTTCTGTAAACATTGCACCTGTCTTTACTCAGCCTTTGGATGCCTCTGAAGTGTAACTTTTTTCTTTTTTTTTTTACTTTTTCTTTTTTTTTCTTTTTTATTGTAACATTCATGCATACATATATATACATATCTATATATGGACAGTGTTTTAAATAAACAGTTTTTTGTGATGTTTGGCTTCAAGAGGTGAAGGAGATGACCACCCAAGGTTTGCCCCTCTGCAGATCACCTCGTCGTCTGACCGCACCCTGGAAAATCGGCTTGCATGGCCAATTACCCAAACTTTCCTTTTTTAATCACCTCAAGGCACGCAGCAGATGCTGTCATTGTACTGTAAGTCACTCATGACACAGAATTAATTCTTTCGGGCTCTTTGCCCTGAAAAGGGAAGGTAGTAAGTATCAGGTCAGGCCTAGGTCAAGCATTATTCAATGCAGACAGTGGTATATGATGCGGACTAGATGAGGGTAAATTTTTCAGACAGTCAAGACCCCCTTGCAGCTTCAGGTTTTTCAGACAGTCAAGAACACTTTGCAGCTTCAGAATTTTAGTCAAGATGACTTTTTCTCTTCAGAACTGACCTTCTGCTCCAGCCAGCGTGGCTGTGGGGCAGTGGATTCCCCAAGTCTAAAAGCTGGGGCCTCTGAACAGCAATCCCCACCCTGATGGTCAGGGTTGTGAATGCCTCCAGCCGAACAGGTTTCCTTTTGTTTGAGAAACTAACTGAAAACCTACCGGGAAGCACAAGAATTTAAAATATTAAAGCTGTTATTTTGGGAGGAAACAGGATGAGGAGTGCTGGGTTAGTCAGGGGCAAGGCGAAGCAGGGCCTAGTGGCAGGCTGCCCTGCCTGCTCCAGCAGGAAGGCCAGAAAATTTGTCCTTTGTAGGAAAACTCCAGCTTCTCCCATCTGCTTCAGCTGATCTAATTCCTGGTGTGAGCTGGCATGAGGGCATAAGGCTTTTTGGAAGGTAAGGCCTAGTGAAAATAGGGGATCAGCACCACCTGAGAGTGTGTCTTCCTGAAATGCGGTTGTGGTCAGGTGGGATTCGTCTCTTTCTCCAGGCAGCACTGACATAACCAGAGGACCCAGACTTAAACTGCACCAAGGGAAATATAGGCTGGATATCGGGAAAAATTTTTTATAGAAAGGGTGATAAAGTTCTGGAATGGTCTGCTCGGGGAGGTGGTGGAGTCACCATCCCTGGATGTGTTTAAAAAAAGCCTGGATGTGGCACTGGGTGCCAGGGTTTAATTGAGGTCTTAGGGCTGGGTTGGACTCAATGATCTTGAAGGTCTCTTCCAAACTCATGATTCTGTGGATTCTGTGAATTCTTTTCTGCCTGGTTTTAAGAAGCAACCCCTATGTATGCATAGGAAGGGCAACGTGGCAGGCTTAAATTTTCTTATATGAGTTCAGGAAATCCTGTACATTCCTGTCCTGCTTTGACCTTTCCTTAAAGACAAGCAACTAGACAACCAAAAAAAACCCAACAACACAAAAAGATCCCAAACCCAAAAACAAACAAACAAACAAAGACTCCAAGCCATCAAAAAAAGAGAAAAAAACCAAACCAATGAAAAAACCCAAACCAAATCTAAACAAATAAACAAAGACCCTCAAACAGATTTCTTGGCAAAGGTGGTGTTTTCTGGGATGATCTTCAGCTGATTAAGCAGCAAAGATGAGCTGACCATACCAATGGAGCAAGTTTTTGGGCTACAGAATATACTTCAAAGATTATTCATATTTTTGTCAGCATCAATTGCAGTGTCCCTCACCTAACTACATGATAAACCTCAAGCTGTGTAATTGAACCTTAATTGTTTGGGATTTTTCTGTAGATGCCAGCCAACTTAGTAATAAAAGAAATGTCTCTAAACTTCACAGTCTGCTTATATTCACAGTCTACTTATATTCACTCACATTC
>VZSU01002142.1:108698-124237 GCA_013398715.1 Nesospiza acunhae
AAAAAATGTTACTCAATATCAACAGGGTTCTTAATTGATTAGAGCTTCAAAACTTCTCACAGACTTTCTGGAAGCTTCAGAAACTGAAATATTTGGGTATTAAATTCTGAACTCTGGACCAGATACAGTGTGTTTCTTGTGGGGATTTGTGCACGTTTGAAAACTGGGATGCCTCAATATGAAGTACGACAGTGAAATATCCTTGTCAGTTTACAGACAAGTGTTTGGCAGAGTATGGAAGAGAATCATCCGGGAAAAGGTGAGTCTTTGCCCTTTCCAGCTGAGCTGTTATCTATAATCCTTTCTCTACATATTTGGTATGCAACTGGGAAAAAAGTAATTGACAGAATTACCTGGGTTTACCCACAAAACTTGGTCTCTAATCAAACACATTGAGTTATTATTGATAATAGACCATCACAGTTTGCTTTGTCAATCTTTTGTGATTTGTGTTGGGTTTTTTTCCTAATTATTTTCACTTTCATTTAATCTAATGCAGTTTAAAACACCATCATGAAAAAAGTACAACTTCTAAAAAGTACAGCTTTAAAAACCCTTTAAGTTTTGATCTGTCAGATTATGAAAGTTTTACTTCAAGGTTCTGGCTTAAATAGGTTGTTACAGATGAAGAACTGGAGAACATAAAAAAATTTAACTATAGAACTGACAACCACTTTCATAGATTGAATGGTTCTGATTAAAGATAAGCAGAAGTCATAGATCAAATATGATTTGCTACATTATGTGATTCAGAATAAAGTTTAACTTTGTGGAGGCAGAGCACCAAATAAATTTACTTTATGTTCAGGGAAATAAATAAAAACTTTTTTTTCTACTTCCATTGTAGGTTATAGGCATATATATGACAGACATACAAAAAAAAAAAAAAAAAAAAAAAAAAAAAACAAAAACAAAAACCAACAAAAACAACAAAAACCCAAACCAAACCAAAAACCCAAAGCCCCAGGAAACCAATCTCCTCAATAAACAAAAAAAAAAAAAAAAAAATCCTACCCCAAAGCTAAACAAAAAAACCCCACTAAACAAACTAACAACTACTCCCTACCCAGCACGTCCCCAACCAAACGACAAAATGAGAAAACAAATAAACAAATGAAAAACCACTAAAAAGCCCCACCAAAAAAAAACCAAAAAAACCCCACCACACGCTGGGAGCAGATTCTGTAGCATAAAGAATAATTAAAACAAAATTTCAGTTGAAAAAAGGAACCACCAATCAGATGTGAACTTATATTATTTTTCCACAAAGACCTTTTCTTCTCATAGTGTAATAGGGAAATTCACATGAAGACTTTATTAGTGTTAATTCATGCAGTTCTTAAAAAACTCTGTGATATTTCAGCTCCTCTATAAAACACAGCAAATAAAAAAAAATTAGAAAATGTTGGTGTTTTCAGTAAATATTTCGTCTAATGCAATTATTCCCATGGTCAAATAGTCTTGTATATGTTCAATAAAAGGATTGCAAATCTTTTTATATGTTCAGCTTGTACCTCAACCTAAGATTTTTGTTTGGACTTGAATGACTTGGACAGTTTCTAAAACACAGGCTATGAAAGCAGATGTTACAAAAGAGTGATGAGAAACACCAAAACACCTGCTGAAGATGTAATCTTCTGTGACAATGAAGGCTCTGGATGGTGACACTCAGCTGTAACTGATCACAACATATTTCAGAGATGACTGAAATCTAAGTTGTGATTCTCATCATCGTGAATACAAGAGGGAAATAAATATCTTTGGTAGGTAGCATGAACACTTACAGGAAATATACCCCAAACATCATTGATAATGTAGTAGGTGAAATCTTCCAGGAGTTATAAAAGCTGTTGTGCCCAAAGGAAAAAAAAAAGATTAAAAATTTCTGAGTTAGTACTTTTAGAATAAGAACATGATGATGATGATGATGATGGGAAATGGTGACCTACCAAGGGGCACCTAGTCCTCTGAGGCATGTTTATTTTCACCCTGGAACAGCATTATTGTGTCAGAATTAGATGACATGCTAGGAAAACTTTGAGACTACTTTAGAACTATAAATATTTCCATGTAAAAATCTGAATCCTATTGTGGATAGGAACCCTAATGTTCATACTTCAGCCTTTGGGGCTTGATAAACTTCAGGAGCAGCATGATCACTTCTCAAAATGTCTACTCAGCGTCCCCAGTGACAGTGAAGTTCTGGTGGTTCTACTTATATTTGGGCTGTTTTGGGGTTGTAGGCTTAATAGTGCATTGAGGAGGGAGAAGAGAACAGGAAAATACCTGGCAGCAGCACATACACCAAAGCGCAGGCAAAATTTTGAGTTGATTCTTTTCACTAACAGAGCTATGAACAGAGTTAAAAAGTGTAACAATGTGTAGAATGTAAGTAGAGGAACCATGAAGTGCACAAATACTAGAAGAAAGTCCAGCAACACCCAAGGTTTTGATTTGTCGTCTACTTTCACATTTTTCTTGCTAGTTTTATGTCTTTCAGCCTTTGACATGTTACTTACAGCCTTTGTGACTTACTGTGTGAAGTGAGGTCCCTGGAACAAGTGATAAAAACTGTTTATCACCTGAAATAGATATAGCCACTTTATTCCAAGGCAAATAACTTTTGTTTTTTGTTTGATATAAAGCTCAAGAAATAGTGTATTGCTACAAGAGATTTCTCTTGTTTAAAAAAGGCCTTGCATTTTAAAAATAATAAGAATTAAAGAGATTTGAAGATAACATAACATGGTCTTCATCTTGATGAACAGCTATTTGGTCCTTAATTATACACACAGGTTATTAGATCCGTACTGATCACGATCAAAACCCACAGATTAAAATGTGTGCTTGTGAAAGACCAGAGTGTACAAGAACTGAGATAAGTTATAGATGACCAAATTAGACCATATTTTTCACAGAGATAACAGATGGCTTCCCAGCACAAAGCCAACATGTTGGAAAATATTCAGTTCCTCCTGTGAAAACTTGGAGTTTTACAAAACCAAACACAAGAGAATGGTTTGAAATGATCAATCAGTTTCTCCAGTCTGTGTTTTTTAGATATAACTGAACTGATTAGGATCACATTCTAAAATACTTAAACCTTGTTATTTAAGTGTGCTTATATCATTAAGTACATGAATAGCATGAACAATCCCTGCTCAATGTATTGAAACTTAGCAAGTTTCTGAAGAAATGGAATAGTGTCTTTTAAAAGACATAAGAAAAATGGAAGCTGGTATCAGCACTGTAATATCTAAGTTAGAAGAATTAACTCCCATATAGAATAATATGGGATTTATGCTGGCCTGTGACTTCATCTCAGGGCTGTCTCAGAAATATTTTATGTTTTCTAATGCAGATATCCAAAACAAATGAAGAATATGTGAATTCATTTCACTTCAAAGGAGTTAGGATGCAGATATTGTGTTCAGTGGAAGTGTAACATATGTATATATATCTCCATATAATATAAAGTCCCATGTAGTATAAAACTGTGACTCATGCAATTCTCAGATAAATATAATCTATGGTGTATATGGATATATTCCTTTAGGACCATGTTCTCCTTTCAGAACACTGCACTGTAAATGTGTATTGCCTGCTCAGCACTTGTTCTGCCAGAAATTAACTGTGATAAATGCCCACAAATAAAAGGAGTCATACTCTGAGAAAGAAAAATGTAGCACTGATTAAAAACAAATGCTCAGAGAGGCACCTGCATGTTGAGGGAAATGTTTCAATGTCTGGCTTGTTCTATGATTTGACCATCACATTTGACCATTTCTATGTCCTGACCAAAACAAGACTCTAAACCACACTGCTTCATGAACAATAGTCAATTGTAAATTAAAATCTAATTAGTGATCTCAAAGAAAAAAACTACTATATAAACTACCATGGACTAATCATAACTTCTCCCTTATTAGAAATCTCACAGAAAGATATAAAGAAAAAATTGTGTCTTTCTTTACAGGTTTTATCATTTTTCTCATGAGAAGAACAGATTTTTTATTTATTATTTTATTTGCAGGTAATTAAACTTCTTTAAACTTGCAGGTAATTAACCTTCTTTTAAAAAATGAAAGATAAAGGACAACAGCGAGAATAAAATTCCACATTCTGACCTAGCTCTGTATATTCAAAGACATTTCTTTGTGCAGAGAGACATCAAGCAGAGAATGGACAATGGATTTCTTTTCTCCAGCAAAAAGATTTTTCTTGACTCATCGAACATATTAAATAGCTGCATTCTTCATGTATTACCTCCCTTTAGAATGGATAATAATACTGAGTAGATACATCATTCAATCAGCCACTGACTAGCTGTGTGCATGAAGTTTCTGTGTTTTAAGTCTTTGCAAACAGAGATAAGGTAATATGGTAAATTCAGAAGACCCAACAGGATGTCAGAGTAGATGTTTCATTGAAAAGAAAGGTTGGAATTACAGGGGAGGGTAATATTGTGCAACAGCCTCTGAAACCAATGTGTGTGTTGGCTGAGAAGTGTAAGAAACTGCAGCACTTTTCCCAGAAACTACAGTTTTGGGCTTCTAGGTAAAATAATTCAGTGAATGAGGGAAGGCAAAATAATCCAGTGAGTGAGGGAACCATGAATTCATTGAGAACCCATTACCTATGGGCTAACCAATTAATTAGAAATAAATTAGTCCTTCTGGCAGATTCATCTTGGACTGTTGACTTCTGAGCTGAAATCCTTCAAGTCCCAACATAAGTGGAGTAAAAATGACATTTCCTTTCTGTTTAATACAGCAGTGGGTACGGAGAGGTCATGAGGAGAGGAGTCAGAGAGAAACCCTGATATCCATGACCATTACTGGAGCAGTTTTCCAGGACAGTCATGGAATTACATCTCTGCACTGCCTGAGCTCTGCAATCTTCTCAGAGTGTTGTGATGGTTCGTCAGGATGCAGCTGTGGTTTGTTCAAATTGTATCAACTTCAGCCGTTTACCTTTACCAAGGTCATAATCTGTTTAAGAGAAAATAATTCTGCAGGGGTACAGATCAGATCAGAAAGCTCTGGAGTGATCATTGTGAAACGAACTGGGAATTTTAAATCTTGCTTAAAGTTAAAAAAAAAAAAAACTGGAAATAAATAATACCATGAAGTTATTATAGTTAAATAATTAGCACTTGAATTGAAAAGACTGCCTATACTCCCTTACAATTAACTTGCTGTCACATCTGCTAAACAAGATGCAATTTTCACCCACACATACACTTTCCTTTCAGTCTGTGACTTTTGCTGCACAGACTTTGAAAATAAGGGAGTATGAGATGCAATACTGCATTCAAGGATGCTTAGAAATTACATAGTGAGAAAGTCACTTGACAAGAGAATGTAAAAATGTGTCTCAAACCAAGATATTCCTTTTTATAACTTAATTTTGCATCTTTGAGTTACACAACATTTAAATTGCATTAACTCTCCTCACACACAACTCCTCAATTCAAGCATTACTTGAGTTTAATGTTCTGCTTTTCATTTTGAGAACTATGAAAGAAAAGGGATAAAGTTTTGTTGAACAAGAGAATGAAATATATGCATTCAAAGTGTTATTTCCTCTATGATATAATACACTTGCAGGCAATGTACTGAGTACAGTTATTCTGATTTTTTAATAACATGACTGATTCTGTGAAGCCTCAAAAGAATTTGTCAGACTATATTCTAAAGGACTCTGGTAACCTAAGCATATTGAAAATCTAGTAATTTTCTATTTCATAAATCCTGGACATTATAATGAGAGGTAAGAGACTTTTTTCAGATGACTTAGCTTATTAAAATATAATTTCTTGGACTTAAGAGTTCTTGCTAAACATGTTAATAGCTTCTCATAAGAGACCCTAGCAATGCTTTCTGGTGTCAAAGTGGGAAAAGAAAATTTGAAATATAATTAAATTAGACTGGATAAGTGTATTATAAGATTATTTAAAAGAAAAAAAAGTAATATCATGACGTGATATGATAATCAGTAATTGAAGTATAAAGACGTAGGTATTGGGAAAAAGAAGATGAAAAGGGTTTTATGCTTAATTGAAAAACATAGACAATTTCATGGCAAAGATAGGAAAGAAAAAAATATGCTGGTTGGAAGAAACAATTTTTGTTGAGTTCTATCAGGGAGACCCTGACTTTATAGGAATATTTACTGATTATGATAAGAATTAAATCAAGTACTTTAAGAGCAGTAGCTTAGCCAGAAGAGGTGAAAGCAATGACAAAAAAGTAGAAACACAGAAAGAATGAAAGCATAGCTATAGACACTATTAAATTATTTCTTCACTTTCACAGTAGAGAACCGGCAGTACAAGGTTGCATGAGGAAAAAGAAAAATAATAAAGAGGAGATGAAGGATGACATAAGAAAGCAGTTGAGGAAATGTTTATAATCAAAACAAAAACTCCAAAATGTGTGAGACTTTGAGCTTATTCTTCCACTTTGCTCTATCAGAGATGTATTGTGTTAAAATAACTCAGATTTATCATAGCCCAAAGTTATAATAAAAAAAAGTTACTACCAATAATTCCATCATGAGCTAATGCACTGACTGAGGTTGTATCCTAGCTGTGGAAACCATATCTTCATCATTTTTTGCCATTTTTGCTCCTGAGGAGACCTCTTAATTGCACATATATTATTCTGGAGTATTGATTCTTCTATTCTGTGAGCACAGGAGAAGAAATCAAGATCAGCTGGGGCCTCTGGGAACAGGTAATGAGGCTTGACTTCTCAGAGTTGTGTTCCTGCTGCAGTCATCGATATGTGCACAAGGTGCAGGGTACTCACTCTGCCTCTGCTCTGCTGGGAGAACAGAAAAAAAAAAGCACGGCAAAAAATGTTATTTATCAGCGTTCAAGTGTTAATTTTCAGGTGGAAAATGTGGATCAAAGCTGTAAATCAGTGAAAAGACATTAACTCTGTCTCATGTTCAAACTGGCAGCTGCTTTAGATTTTATATTAGGGGGAAATTTTTCCCTTGTGAGGGTGGAGAAGGGGCTGGAATGGAATTCCCAGAGAAGCTGTCTCCTGGGTCCTTGGAAGTGTCCAAGGCCAGGTTAGATGGGGCTTGGAGTACCCTGGAATACTGGAAGTTGTCATAGGGGTGGAACTGGATGACTTTTAAGGTCCTTTTCAACCCAAACCACAACTTTAACATTAACCACCTAAAACGTGGTGTGGAATGCTCTAATGCCTGGAAATTCTGACGAGACAACCATTTAACCAGAGCCTACTCTAAAGACTGCACACAAAAAAAGATAAAATTTACAGAAACATAGAATAAATGCTCTTAACACAGTTGTTTGCACATCCCAACAACCATAACTCAATTTTTAACCCTTCCCACTTGGTGAGGAAAGGTGAGCTCAGGCAGCTGCTTTGATATAAAAGACTTTCTTTTCTGATAACCACACTTTTCACTTTTGGGTGGGTGCACACCTCCAAACCCACCTTATTTTATCAACATTTCTTTAATGGGAAGTGTCATGACCTTCATTACCCTTTCTAAGATCCCATCTTTGAGTTGTTGAAACCACTTTAACGTTTTCTCTCATTTTATCACATGCCATTTCTCTCATTCAGTTTTGGGAGATGCATCAAAATTACCAATATGAATTATGGAGAAAAAATTCTTATGTTTTTTGAGCAATAAAAGTTATAGCTCTGCAGATGCAGTGGAGGAACTCAGCAGCTGCTGCCCAAAACTAGCAATTTAAAATGCATAAAGGCAATCCAAGAGTCAGAAATAAAGAGAGAACAGAACAAATTTAAGGGCATTGCTTACAGGGTTAGGTTAGCACTGCAATCTTTTGAAATCAGAACTTTGTCATTAATGCTGCCAACTAATTGGTAACCATTCACCCAGAGTCAGTCTTCCTACAATTCTATTAAGGACAATAAAAATGCACCAGATATTAATTTGTCTCATTATGTTCTCCATTGGGATCATCTGAGGTCTCACATTTTTATTGCAATACATGAAATTTTAACAAGTGTAGTCTGAGAAAGAAACTATGACCTTTTTATCCTACTTTGAGTATTTAAAACTCAAAGTATTGATTTTTGCGTTTGATTTTTCAGAGACTGAAGGGGGAAAGGAATGAATGGGTGGATATGTTGATCTTCATAATTTTGATTTGACAAGCTGATCTAGAAATTTGCCTGATTTTCAAAGGAAGAAGGAGTTTTCAGAGGTTTAATATCCTTTAGGATTTTTTTCTAGCGGCAAAGTAAGTCTCTTGCACAGGCACCTGCTGATCTGGAAGAGGAAATAAAAAACAGAAATGGGAACAGGAAAGGCAACAGTTCTGCAGAAAACATTCCGAAGTTCAAAATGGGTGATGAATGACATTTAAAAAGTCAAGAGAGTGACATTTTAAGTAAGTAAAAGTTACATTGGTGCACTGAAAGATATGGTTTCTTATAACAGGAGTATTCATCTCTGCTCCACTCTGGACTCGTCTGGGATGGAATTTTACCTTTGTAAACTCCATTATAAGACAGATGCACACCAACTGAACAGCAGTGCTAAAAGATTTCACTATCCAACACATGGGGGAGACTGAAGTGGCTGGCCTGTTGTAATCTAGATAAAAGAAAGCTGAACGGTGGGGGGAACATAGCAGTTTTTGCAGTAGGTCTTGATTTATTATAGGAAAACATTAATCAGCACTTTTATTTTTTTTCCTTTTTACCATGGAGATTTTTAAAAATCAGGAAGAGTTTCTTCAGAAAACCTCTGCATTATTTGGGCATTACTTCTAGAAATTTAGAGGTATTGTTTCTCTCACTCAGTGGAATAATTTTCAGTGAAATTTCACTTAATGCAATTACACATCTACTGTTTGAAAAATAAGCTGAAATTAAAAGATGGAGCATAATTTGTCCTTCAAAGACTGGTCTACAATGGCAAAACTGTATTTAATGGATGTTTCAGAAAAATTTACAAATATTTAAAGTTTTCTGGAAAGCAGTTATGATGGCCTTTTACATGAAAATAAATAAATATGAACACATATTTAGTGTTAAGTGTTTTATAGTGTTCTATTCTATTCTAACTTTGTTATTCTTAAGAAAAATTTTAGAGAAATCAAACTAAACTAGAGAAAGTAAAAAAATCTCAAAAACTTTTTCTTCTTTTTTTTTTTTTTCTTTCTCCTTTTTTTCTTAGCCAAAATTCTTCTACCTGTCCGGTTATCTGTCTCTGTACCCAATTTAGTCATATACATGTCAGGCAGGCCCAATATTTACTGCTTAGGGAACATCAATTTCATTGTAATATTTGTTTCTCTACATTTTTAAAGGCCCATACCTTTGAGTTTTTGGATCAAGGAATAACATCTGAATCACTGATGAGTTAGCACGGTCTGCTGTGTGCAATTTCATTCAAACTAGGTTTGATTCCCTAAATCTCACTGTGTAAGGGTAGGTAAGTGCCTTCTTTCCCAGATGACAAATTATCATCTCACTATAAAAACATATGATGCCTGAAATTCAAAGCAGCAGCCAAGACTTACTTTAATCGTACAAGCACCATGACTTGCCTGGAATAAAAATCAGAGTTGACTAAACCCTGAGTTACAATTTCCTGTCAATCCATCACCTGGGATTAGTGAACTCACAGCAGTGTAAAGATTGTCTAGTAGGAAACACATTTCTGAGGGATGAGGTGCTCTAAGAAGGCAGTGGTTGTCAGAAAAAAAATCTAATTTATGATGACAGCTTTCTCTAGAACAGGTAACCTTCAAACCCACAGAGATATACACCCAAGATACATTTTCTTTTTTAGAAATCCTGTCTCAAAAGCACAGTGATAGGTGTTGGTTTTGGTGGGGTTTTTGTTGTTGTTGTTGATGGGTTTTTTTGTTTGTTTGATTTTTTGGCAGTTAAAGAATTTGCTGTTAATTCAACCACTACTGTCAGGATGAAGAACATGAAATCTAAGGAGCATCTCCATTCTAATACTTACTAGTGCAATTTTGGTTTTAATTTCTGTCTTCTAGTCATGCATAGTTTGAGAACTGACACCACTGAGCTTACAAGTGAGAGGTCAGCCTAGCGCTTTCTTCAGTCATGTAAATATTGCAACAATTTTTTTGAGATTCTTTGAGCTGCAGACAGCAAAGGAATATTCTTTATTATATTCTTATGCTTCTCACATTCCATGGTTGTCCATCTGTACAGAAAATGCTATGACTTCTGCCAAATTTTATACTGTTCCATCATCTGCCTTGCTGCTATAATAACCTACTGAGTGTTTAAATCAAGGAAAAAACAGAAGGGTAATATTCCTTTGGGCATTTCCAATGTGCCTCGGTCTCTTTAGAGCCAAATAATTGGTGTCTGATACCAGAGAATTCCCCCAAAAACAGCACCTAAGCCAGCGCTGTAAAATCTCTCTGGATTGAGGATAGCTGTGAAACCATTGGATTTAGAGTGTGGAAAACCAAACCAAACCATTAAAGTGTATTTCACAGCCTTTCCACAGTGGATTCTCTGGTTTTTTTGTTTGTTTTTTCTTTATATTTCATTGCACCTCCTTATAGTCTCTTTTCCTACTCAGCATTGTTAATGGTTTTTCCACAATGTTAATGTCACACCTCCAATATAAAAATTAAAGCAACTCCCAAGGGGAAATATATATCTAGATATATGTAGAGAGAGATACTTGCACTTATTTGTCAGTATTGCTTCAATACTGACAATAAAAAAGAGGAAAAAGACAAATTTTAAAAAATCACCATAACTCCAACAACTTGGAAACAGCCCCTTAAAATACCACCTTGACTCAGATAATGATTCACTGTCTCACTGCTTTGATGTTGAACATCACGTGTTACTGCAGCCATGAGACTGCATTGAATTAATAAAGAAATTATTCCATTGCTTTCACCCTATAATGTGCAATATTTATCCAAGTGCAGTTTGTATTCTGATCTGACTTATTCCAGCCTAGAGGAACAGATTTTATTTTTCTCTTAGGTTGTTGCACCTATGCAGATTTTGAACTATCTGATCTGGTTTCATCTGATCTAAAAAAACCCAGCTCAACATTTTTCATTACTGAGAAGCATCTAAACACAACTATAAATCTAAGCAGAAAAGGTCATTCTTAACATGTTTCCTGATTTAAGCATCCAGTGGATTAAAGAAACAGATGGGCAGACTGAAAATGTTTGTTGATATGCCAGAACAAAATGGATGCCACCTGAGCTCTAAAATAAATCTACTGCTATTCCCAAGATCAGTTCCCTCTGGCCTCAAAAATGTAAAAGCCAAAAAGATCAATATCAAATTTTCAGTGATGTAGTTTTTCATATTGAAGAACATGCTCCATCTGTTGGAATCTGATTTTCAAGGGACTGAAAAAGACTGGCAGAAATTCAGCTTTCTTTAAAGAGCCCTATGTCAGTGCATTAAGAACAGGTAAATCAGGCACTGAGTTCCTTTAAATACATGAAATTGCTAATCTTCTGCTTTGTGTCTTCCCTTGGTAGCTAGGTTTCCTCCTTGGAGATGCTCAGATATCCCAGCAACATTCATCACAGTGATGCCTTTTTAAGTGTATATCCATCACCTTAAAATTAAAATGACAAATGGCATTTAGTTGCTGCCTTAGGATTTTAAATTGGTTTAGCAAATTAGCAATGGAGATGGAGAGGTTGCTTTTTACAGAGATTTACCTGGTACAGTTTGAGAGAAAGTAATTTCTCCTGCTCTCTCAGTCAAAATACTCAAAGATGAAATCATTACACTGCATTTAGCATGCAGCACAAAGTTTTAACTGGACTTTCATCATTGCCTTGGAACAGACAACAGCAGGGAAAGCAAAGAGGCTCCACATTAGCAAGGTCCCTCAACCTGCCACAGATATGATGGACATCATGCCTAGAGTTTGATTAGCTTTTTATATTTTTTTCATGTGTTTTTTCATGTGTTTTTTCATGTGTAGCCTTGTAGACCGTTAACACATAGTAATAACTTCCTGTGTTTTTCCTGCCTTCTCCCATAGTTTAACAAGCCTTTACCAACACAATCTTGGAATTGTGCTTAGCCTAGCTTTTAGACTAGCAACGACGCTTGGTTTTGTACGATATATCAAAGTCACATAAAATGCAGCGCTAAAACATCCGGAGGGGCCCACAATGGTGCAGAACCTGGCTGGAAATTACCTAACCAACTGCTCTTCTAATTGGACAATATTTGTTAGATTTACTAATTAAGTAACCTTTTAAAAATTTTAGAAATACTGCATCATGAGTGCATATTCCCATATCATGCACTTGAAAGCTTTCAATTAAAAATTTGCTTTTATATTACTATTTTAAGACTGTTTGGAAAAGTTTAGTGTTTCATTCCAGGCAACAGATGCCTGGCCTGGGCTGAAAGAAGCCTGATAGGAAAAGATCCTGTTTAGGATTTTCTGGAAAAATTAAAATTAAAAATAAAAAAAAAAAGAAAAGAAAAAGAAAAGAAAAAGAGAACTAGTTAGAGTTTAAGTGACAGGTTCTGGAATCTGAAGTGGAAAATATTATACCTTAACCTTGCCTTGCCTTGCCTACACTCTCATTTTTTGCAGCTTGTGATGCTTGTGCATATTTTCCACAAAGTCTTTCTCCCAGCAGGGAAAGGCTTTTGTCACCATCAGGAGCTGTGAATGTGCTGCCCACCTTGTTGTCTGACCTGAGAAATAGTGCTGGAAAAGGATCTAGTCGAAAAAAAAAAAAAAAAAAAAGAATTCACACCAAGTGTGATCAGATCCTTCTCTACGTTGAGGGACTTTCTCTGGAAATGTGTCACTTGCCTCCATGGAGGGAGTGGACAAAAGGAGCTTTGATCTTACCAGAAGGATTTCTTTGATCTCTACAAAAAAACTACTTAAGATTTATCTAACAAAGCCAGCAAGATATTAAAATATGTAAAAAAAGATGAGCTTAGAAGCATGGAGACAAGTGCTTGGAATAAGATCATGATAATTTCTTTGTACTATGTCTTGAATCACTGATTTTTGTGATAGAGACACTGATATCTCTGTGGTTTTTTTCTTTTTCCAGTCTTTTCCTACCCTGGCACAACTGTTAGAAATTCACTGTGAGTGTTTGCAGGGAAATTTGATCTGCAAGGGCAGTTTTCATGTGGTGCTGCCCCACAGCTTTGGCAGAAAATGGAAAGCCTTACAGAATGAATTTTCTCAAGAATGAACAGATCTGGTGTATTTTCTACATTTTTTTTCATCTCTGTCATAAGCATACTGCTGAGTAATTTAGTATTTAGTGACATTTTCTAATGTCACTAAATACTAAATACTAAAATTTCTAATACTAAGGATGGGATGTAGCCTAAATCAGTTTGGGCTTAAAGGTCTGAAAGCTACTTAAGTCTGAATAAAATAATTTAGCCTACCTAAACTTTTTAAGAAAACTCCTGTATGTAGTGAGGGAGAGAGTCTTACCCATTTCTGAAGGAATAATATAGGTAACAATAACCACAAATAAAATTCCTAAATCTGGAAGAGAGGGGGAGAGAGGGAGAGGCATTTTAATGCAACCTTTCAATTAATTAATTGAAAGGTTGCATTAAATATTATAATTTATTATTATTTTAGTAATGATTGAAATATTCAACATAGAATAGCATAAAACAAGTTATATCAAAGTGAACTCCTTCTCCTTTTAAGCCAATTATAATTTCCAATTAGTTCTGATTGTGGCCAGCTTTTCAAAGAAAAGTCACTATTAGCTTCCATTTATAATAGGTAAAAGAATCTTTCAAAAAGGTGTTTCAACCTTCTTTTCTTTTGAGAATTCTGAAAGTTACTAATAGTAACATAGTAACTTTATTTGCTAAATTTATTTAGAAATTTTCTAGTTTCTAAATTTTTTTAGAAAAAAAAGTTTTTTAAATTCTCACAATTCTAGTCCATTTTAAAATGCATGACACTGCAAACTCAATAATTGCAGTTCTGTGAAGATAAAACACAGGTTTTTCAGACCTTGGAAACAAAGGTGCTTTTATTTTTATTTTACTTCCCCCACAATGTGACCTTTGGAGCTTCCTTATAAATTATTTGAAAAACAGAAAGTTATCTTAATTTTCATGACAAGTTTAGAGCAAGGGTCACAAAGCCAGACTGAAAACGTTATTTCAGGTAGCATACTAGTCAATAAAAGTTGTTTTATATGGAAAATTTCTAAGGGAATGGGAATTTCAATAGGTGATGGCATCAGTGAAAACAGATAATTTATAGCAAATTAAATATGAGGCTACCTGTGAGGTAATACCAAAGAAAGAAAATCAAAACACAATAAAAGTAATACAAATAAACACAAAAGGACTAATTAAAAGTAGATCAATAGTTTAGGTATGGTTATGCTAATCCATAATTCGTTATTATCTCAGTTTAAGTAAAAACTCCTTTTCTATAGATGATGCAACTGCCATGGGACAGAGGAAGGAAAAACTGTGGGAGACTAAATTGAAATGGTGGAATTCTGGTGAGAGGAGGGGAAAGAGAAAATTAGGTTTTGCGGCGAAACACACCCCAGGTTAGGACAATGGTGAATATCCACATGTGAGAAAAATAATTTTGGGACAAGATGGAATACAGGGAAAGGGAGAAGGTTGGAGAAGCAACAGTTTAGGTGTTGAATTTGGCAGATTGGACATGAGACAATTAGGGTTGTTTATTTGAGTCTCAGGTTTTTTACATCAGGAAAGAGCTGTGAAAATTGCCATTCTATCCTCTGCTTGCCTGGCTCCCAGGGTTGGGCCATTAAAAATAGGTGGTAATTTACACATTGGAGGTTTGTGCCATGAGGTAAAACTCTTCACTCCTATTGGTAGGTTATTCATATGGCCACTTTTGCTGTAGTTGCTATAGATATAATTAATTTGCTTTATAACACCTATAAACTACATGTAAAAACCAAAATCGGCCCCATTAAATTTTTATTCTGTCCTTTCTAAAAGTGTACATTTTGCTGGGAGTAATCTTAGCTTTATCCTTCTGTTGACATGCTTTATGAGAGAGTGTATCATCACAAAGTCACACAAACAACTTTTTTCCCACCTGACATTCTGATAAAATAACGTGGCATTGGAATGAACCTGGATCATCCACTTACAGACATTGCTGCCTGTAAATTCACTGCAGATAAAAGGAGAAACAGAGTGATTGAAGGACATTTCTATAAAAAGAGGAGGGAAAAAGTAATGTTTGACTACGGCAGAATAAAGTTTTCTTAGGTGTATGTATGGTTCTTTCTCTACAGGTCCCATGTGACACTAGGTAACCTGTATAAATTAACTTTGTTTTCTAAAAATTCCCTTTATTCCTGGTCAAAGTATTTTCTGGATGGAGAACAGATTTGTACAACACAAGGATTCTAAATAATTTGTGCGACCATTCATTTCAAAAGTATCTTATGCCACATTAAAAAAGAAAAAGACTAAAAGAGAGGGAACCCTAAGCCACTCACTAGAAAAAAAAAAAAAAAAAAAAAAAAAAAAAAAAAA
>VZSU01002142.1:147151-200049 GCA_013398715.1 Nesospiza acunhae
GGGATCTTGGCAATGAGGAATTGTTCCCTGGCAGGGTGGGCAGGCCCTGGCACAGGGTGCCCAGAGCAGCTGGGGCTGCCCCTGCATCCCTGGCAGTGCCCGAGGCCAGGCTGGACACTGGGACAGTGGGAGCTGTCCCTGCCATGGCTGGGCTGACACTGGATGGGCTTTAGGGTCCCTTTCAACCCCAACCATTCCATGATTCTGTGATTCTATATCTGAATGTTTGTTTTCAAGACTCATTTCCTAGATGTTATACTCCGAACACTCTTGACTTCTACACTCTTCTCAAAGGAAATTGCATTTAAAGTCCCGTCTCATGTTTGAAATTTGTGTCTCTGCACCACCACGTTCTTGGGCTTTTTTCCACCCCCATGAGAGGCTTTAAACACCACATAAAATTTTCTGGGTTTAGTCATCCCCTACTTCTGAGGGAGCTTCTTTTTAGATGTTGTTACTATTTTGTTATTCTAGTTATCAGCATGTGTTTGGTAAAACATGATAGACACAATGGCAAAGGAATCAAGCAAATAGAATTTCCTGCAAAATTGGTCTCACACCTCACTGGTGATATTCATGGCTCAGGGACAGCTTTGTTTCCTATCTTCTGTCCCCACCTGTTTGGTTGGTTGGTTGCTCTTGTTTCTGTAACAACTACAAAAGTTCCTGGCTCACCAGAGCCATTCCTGTAGTGTCAGGCAGTTCCCCTGGAGCCAGATTGAATTTCTTCAGCAGAACAGTTCTGCTTCAAATCCCCTAATACTGGTAAAGAAAAGAGTACATAAGGCTCCCTATTTATTCTCTATTTTTTCTTTAGAAAATGTAGTTGCACTGCAGGGGGAAAAAGTTTGTAAACATCATAGAAAGTACATTTTAAAGTTGATTTGTTTTGGTTTTTTTTTTTGTTTTTTTTTTTTTTTTTTTTTTTTTTTTTTTGTTTTTTTTTGTTTTTTTTTTTTCCTTGGCATACCTTCATAAATGTAACATTTCATTTCATCTTAATTGAGCTTGCTTAAAAATAGGTTGAAAATATAATGGCTATGCATGTTTATATATATATATATATATACACACACATATAGTTAACATATATATATTGATCTATACATATAGATACATAGGTATATATATTTTATTTATATATATGCACACACATATATAAAATATCTAATTTTTTATATATATATGTATGTATGTGTGTATATATATATGTGTGTGTGTGTGTGTGTGTGTGTGTGTGTGTATAAACTCTTTCCAGGGCTGTTCCTTGTCTGTTGAAAATGATTGCTGAAGGGAGTAACACAGTGAAATGAAGTAAAATAAAATAGCTTCTTAAATGAAAATTTATAGTTATTTCAGTGACTAAGTGACAGTTGGATTGAACTGAGATTATGGTCATGCAGCCTGACTTAAGTTTCTTATTTTGACTAATTGAAGGAAGCAGTAAGAAAACGGTTTTAGACTTATAACTATGGCAATCAGTACTCATGGTTAATATCATTGTGTGACTAGAATTATTTCTGTGTTAGTCAAAGTGATGTTTTGCTAGTTTGCTGTGAGTACTGCCTTGATATTTTACAAAAAGACGGAAAACAGGAATATCTTTTAAAAAATCATGAGAACCTCTCATAAAAATGAAAGTATCATTTGAGAATTCAAACAATATAATCTGTACAAATTATACTGTGTCATACCATCCTTTACCAAACCCTATTCAATCAGTTCAGTTACATCATTACATCATCATTAATGGTCCATTACCTTTACTGTGTTTTCAAACCACTGGTTTCAAGCAGCCCAGCTTCACTATTGGAAAAATCTCTTTCTAAGTCATCTTCATCACCCAGCTCAACACATTCCAATCTGACACATTAATACATCAGAAAGCTTTATTGCCTTATTATCCAACTAGCAGGGAAAAAAAATGTAATTCACACATCCGTAGGATGAATTAAGTCTAATGGTGTGAACTCCCTGCTAGGAAAACCTCTCAAGGCACTCAGCTCCCTACTGCTAAAATCTTTCACATGCCCAACAGTTGTTAACATTAGAGATCAAACTAATAATGAGTTTCCTCATCAGAACCTCTCCTCAGAATTATCTAAATATCTTATATCCTTCTGTTTGTGGTTTTTTAATATGAACAATAAGGAAGGAGGTACCTTTTTACAGAGGGCAGTGTAGACTGAGCTGAACAGCATTACTGTGCAAAGCAAGAAAAAAGAAAGAAAGCAAGAAAGAGAAGAAAGAAAAAAGCAAGAAAATTTCTCAGATGTGATAGCAAGATGCCTTGGGGGTGAGTATCTTGAAGCAAGCTCTGAAAACACTTCGGCATCTAGTCCTACATTCAAAAACAAAAAGAGGGCAGGATTTTTGATTGTTTACTGTTAAGAACTAATAGGCAGGAAGCTGTCAAAGTTGATAATTTATTATGACAGTTGAAGATAATTCAGTAGAACTTAGCCTAGCTACCATTGTGTGGATTCTTTGTGATGGGGAAAGGGCAAGTACCTGCTGACTTCCCTAGAGTGCCTCTCCCACTGTTCCCCTGTATTTTGAGATCTTTTTGTGATTTTCCTCTACATTCTCCTTATATTTTCACCTTCCATCACATATATTAAGGCATTTGTTATTTAACTTTCCCTCCTTGCCTTCTTCTTCCTTCCCTTCCCCTTATCCTCTCTTTCATCCTATTCCCACACTTCATTTCATGCAATCCATCCTCCTTTCCCATCAGTTCCCTAGCTAGGAAAATGTCCTTTTAAGCCCTTTTACAGCTAGATGTTTTGTGTATCAAGAACTGCAGTCAAACAGAATTTGCCTCAGCCCTGCTGCTAAAATACCATAAATTTTCTGTACAGAAAACTAGCAGAAAGCAGAAGGAACATTTCTCTTTAGATACTCATTTGCTGTTTGTTTTTTTTTTTTTTTAATTCTATTGTTCCTTATATTGCTTGTGACTACTGTTACCTCTGCAAAAATTTCATTGTTTCTGAAAAAGAAGAATAAATTCCCTCCTGATTGATGCACAAATTTAAAAAGTGGCAAGTTTTCTAGCTTCAGTAAAATATTTTATTGTAGATTTTTTCCTTTGTTTTTTTAATCTTTTTTGTAGATTTCTTACTTACACACCAATACAATCAACTTTCTGCTTTGTATATATATATATATTTATATATATATGTAGGCCATGGAAGAGGCATAATTCCTGACATGTAAGCTGTAATTAATTTAAAAAAAAAAATCAGCATCTACCAGTTTGAATTTGTACCTTCTCAAGTGACCTTTACTAAATATGTTCCACAGCTACTGGTGGAATAAATGCTCAGCTGCTGCCTGAAGAAACAGATCCCAAATTACCCCAGAGCTCCTTCACTGATGGAGGAGAACATGGGAACCATTGACAAGTGGCAGACCTTGTTATAGAAGTTTTAACACAGTAAAAATAAAAGAAAATAAAAAAAAAAAAAAAGAGAAAAATATGTAGTAATGCCTAGTGGTATCTCATACACAGGCATACAACATTGTAAAATTTATGACTTGAATATATTTGCACTTAGGACAGTAAAATTTATTTTTAGTAGTATTTATTTTCATGCTTCCTCCAGTCCTACCTCTCTCAGCTGTATCAAAATCACACAAGACCATCTGAATAACTAAATCAGGAGAGCTTAATATGTCAGTGTTTTCACAGAAATAATGTAATTTTTTTTAATGGTTGACCTTTTACTGTTGACAGCACAAGGCTTTCAAACAGTTTTATTTTTTTTCCTGTTCACACAGTTTTCATGAATAAAATACAAGATGGACAAAACAATTGCCTAGCCTGTGTGCCAGAGCTACAAATTCTTTTTTTAAAAAAAAAACATTAAAACGGGATAATTGAGGGCTAGAAAGGAGNAAAGAGATGGGGAAAGACAGTGGATTTTGTATGGAATTATATCAGATTTATGCATTTCCATAGCAGTAGCTGTCCCAGAGCTTTGGGACCTGCTCAGTTTCTGGATTCCCAGAATAACACTGCATTTCCTGTATTAAAAAACATCCTCAGTGCTCATTGTCCCATCTTTTTGATCTGATTTCCATAAGAATAAAACATAAGCCTCCGGGATGGGAAAGGCAGAAAGTCAGGATAAAACATACAGATCCTGATTTTGATTTATTTTTCAAACTAAAGTAATGCACGTCAGTGGTATGAGAATGGAGAGGGAAAACTCATCTGTCAGGAGCCTCCAAAAGTTTAATTAGTTTGAATTTGTAAAGATCAGTCTCCCACCAGATTTTTTCAAACACTTAAAATTCAACTTTCCATGGGGTGGAATCTTATCTCTATGACCTCTTTCCCACGTATGTTTTCTTGAACTCCAGTTGCATGTTTCGAACTACAGGAAAGATGTGACAGCACATGAAATTTATTTAACAAGTTGGACTTTCTGAGTGAAGTGACTTTTTGAGGAAGCACCTGAAATTTGTATTCCCATGTGAAATAAAATTGCAGTACTTTGAATTCCTCCATCAGCAAGATTTCTAATAAGCCACGTTGGAATTTTGAGATAGGAATTAATTAATTCTTTCTCTGTTATATAATTGCTGTTCCTCCAGGCTTCTGGAAAGTAAATCTCTTTTTAAAAATTATCTTTAAATGGTGCATTTGCAGTTAAGTACAAACAGTCATACACAGAATGTCAGAAAGCAATGAAGTTGTGATATTACCAATATTCAGAAGTTTATTTTTGTATTATTGATATTCAGAGGTTTCTTTTTTGTGTGATTGATATTCAGAGGTTTCTTCTGTTGGATGACAAATACACAGCCCATGAGCTGTGGGTTTCTTTGTTACTCATGGCATAGCCAACACCTCAGTGATGCAAAGCTTTCAGGGGTACCAAAAGGTGGGATACAATTCAGTTACCACGCCTGGCATCCTCACTCATAATGAAAACTGGGGAACGCCTAATTCTGTGAGAGAAACGGCAAAAGGGCTTCCTTTAGGATAATGGTTAAACAGGAGCAGCTGTAATGTCCAGCATGAACTTAAAGCTTTTTTTTGTGGGGATTTAGACTTGAACAAGCTGGTAGCTTGGAGCTTTGGGGAGAAACATCATTTATTTCAATGTATGCTAAAAAATCTCTGAGAGCTTCACCCCAGGTGGAGAACATTCACCTCAACAATGGGCAGCAGGAAGGACTGTGTTGATATTTGTTTCTTTTTCCATTGGGGATTTTTTTTTGTTGGAGAAAGAAGCGCCTACAAAATTTATTATTTTTTATTAAAGAGCAGCCGTGTGGGGGACGACTCTGCAAGCAGAACAGAAGTTTCTGGGAGGCATTTTAAATCTTGAATCTTTTTCTTTCTTATATAAGAAACTTATTATTTAATATCCCTGAGCAACAAGGCTGCAGATTTTTACTTCTTATATGAAGAGATGTTTAGTTCAGTTTTGTATTAAAATTAAAATAAAAATCCCATAAAAGGCATAAACTGTATGCAATAATACATCTGGAGCTTAAGTTGGCTTGTTCCATTTTATGTCTCATCAGCAAAAGCAAACCAGAAACTTGACGACCACTTTAAAGACCAATAATTTATTAAGTGTAAGATGCAATGGTGCATATATTGCCAGGAGGAAAGATAGGCACAGAAAACTTTGGACATGGACAGATGGGCTTCTAAATAGGGTTCTTATGGGAAGAACAGTGCTCTAGAGTTGGTTTTTTTTTTTTTTTTTTAATCCCTATGGAAGAGCTTTATAAAAAAAAAGAGATGAAGCTGTGTTTCTGCATCAAAATATTTCAATTGCTGTATGCTGCATTCTGAAGTGAGCATGGAGGTTGAATCAAACACCAAGTGAAACTGATTTTGTGACCAACTGAGACCTCGGGCAACAGTAAAAAATCAGAGTAAGGGTTTTAAATTGGTACAAATTAACAAATGCAAAGTGGGGTAAACACTAAACTTCAATTTATCTGTATTTCCTCCTTTAATTCTCTTGGAATTTGGAATTTGGATTGCTGGATTGGGAGTGTGTGTCCATATTTGTGTGTACAAAGGAAGACCTACTTGAAGCAATAAATTACCAGAAAATAGCTTAAATGAGTTGCTGTGTTATGTTATGGAAGGCTGAAGTGTTAAAAAGAGCTCTTTTATGTGTCTTGCAATCCAAACTATCCCATGGCTCCACAATAGAGACAAAATGATAAAAACAAACCTGAATAAAGACAATTTGCCAGGAACATAATAAAAGACTGAGACAAAGTAATTTTCCTCTCTCTCCAGAGTTTCATTTCCTATGGGACATTTTACTCCATGTTTATTTCTCAATATGGAGCTACAGTTCTGTCATAAAAAACACATGCCCTGGCAATGTGTCATGAAAGGAATGTCTGAGAGGTTAATGTTTGCTTTCATTTGAGCAGAGCAAATGAACACTCAGAGATTTACAGGCCCAGAAAATCAAACCAAACAAAAAAAAACAAAAACAAAAACAAAAAAAAATCCAAACCAAAACAAAACAAACAAAACAAAACAAAAACCACCAAAACACAAAAAAAAAAAAAAAAACCAAACAAAAAAAGGACAAACAAACAAACGAAAAACCAAAACAAAACAAACAAAAAAAAGCAAACACACACACATATGAACAAAAAAGAAGTGATGCTTGTTCCTAAGGCTCTTTCTTCAGCTGTAAAGGTGAACTTCTTAAAGCAACAATTTTTGATAAGCAATATTTCAACAGAAGCAATATGGAGGTGATAATTACAGGGGAAAAAAATAGCCCCCTTAACTAAACCAGTTAATCTGTTTCAATGTTTTTCAAAGGATGTAGGTTGATATTTCTAAGTTCTTACATTCACATTCTTACATTTCCTTATTGTTGTATTTCCACTTATCATGGTCTGGGGTGAGGCAATCTCTGCAGATGCCTATCACTTTCTGGCTTTCTAGTAGGCTGGGATTTATTGAGCTGAAAGTGACTGGGAGAGATGTACTTTCTGCTGAAATTGCAGTGAGACAAATTAGATAGATAGATAGATAGATAGATAGATAGATAGATAGATAGATAGATTCTCTGACCTTCAGAATATTAGACTGCTCAATGTTGCATAACATGATTACCTGTATTTCTCAAGATTTTATGATGAGAAAGAAGTTTTGCAACCTTTTAAAATATGTCTTTGTTAGAGAAAGTTCTACACAAGCTATTAGGAAAGAAGACTAAAAATACTTAAGAAAAAATATATAATTCCTCCATAAAGTTGTTACAAAAGTGACGACAAATGAGATAGTTTCCTGTTCACAGATTCAGAAATAATTAAATAAATGAGAGGGGGGAAAAAAAGAAAGAAACAGTTTCTGTGTGCAGCTCCAGCAAAATTCTAGGGAGGACCACTTAATTTTTCATATTTAATTAAATAGGAGCAATATGTTATCTTTTGTCCTTATTTCCATCCCACTATTCAAGGAAACAGTTGACTCATATATGGTTCTGCACGTATGAATTGAGAACACAATGCATGATTGAAAACACAAACTTGTTTAATCTGTGAACTTAAATATGTAAAAGCACACCAAAGGATATTCACAGTGGAAACACCCAATTTGTTTTACAAGGAAATTATATCTCTTTGCAGAAAGAGGAACATTTTTCATGGTTTTAAGCAGACACACGTCTGAAGGCATACATGCTGTTATCATTCACATATAAAAATTAAACACATAAATGCATTAACCACCATTTTGAAAAATGCTTTGCAATAATACAATCTACAGTTTTAATAAGAAAAAGAAATCTTGGCTCAAAAGGGCTATAATTTCCCTTCGGCAGAAAGCCAGGACCAAGAGTAGGAATCCAGGGTTTGCAGCTCTCAGACCACAGCTCCATCCATCAGGCTCTGTTGTCTCAAAGCGCCACTCAGAACCAATTCATTAAAGCCAATATTATTTTGTGCAGTTCAGAGGTGCATTTTTTGTGGTTTCACAATTATATAAGCAAAAGCACTTTTAGATTAAAATGTTTATGCTCTGTTCATTTGCATATAGGTCAATCCATTGAATAATGCATATTCTCTTCTACTTATTATCAGGAGTCTACCTAGAGTCTCCCCCTGGATAAATTAAGCAAATCTTGAAAGCCCACAGAAAGAAAAGAACAGACAGCTGCTTTAAAACTTCTTTTCCCCAAGAATTATTTTGCTGACAAGTAAAAAAGAATGTGTTAAATGCCTAAAAGTGTCTCCTGTCAAAAATAAACTGCTTTGCATTCCAGTATAGATTTTTCTGAAACCTGTTATGTGATTCTAATTTATGTATTTTTGTAGCGGAGATGTGAAATAATTTCACACACTTACTCACACATTATTTATTGACCATTTCAAATAAACACCGTCAGAATAAAGTTTTGCAAAAGTATTTTGGCATTGAATAATCTACGTATAAATATAAAAGGAAAGCATGCAGGTATAAGTAAACACACATATAAAACTGCGAAACCTCTCCTGAATTATGTATTGAATTGAAGTGACTTCAGTGAAGCCTACTGCTGAAGGTCTTTGCAGGCATAAAAATTAATGTAAGGCTGAAGTCTAAAATAAATAACATCTTGGCTGGGTTAGTCATGCTGTCTGCCTGCAGATGTCACAAGTTTGACCTTAAGACTACAGTTTGGAAGTTAAAGAATAAACAAATATTCTATGAGAAGAACCTCTGTAATTAATGTGAGCTTACATATTTTCCACAAATCCCAATTTTCTGGGTGTTTCCCCAATGGTGATCATTTACCAAGACACAACAGAGGACACACCACCATCCATTTGGCTACAGCTCGGAAAATCATCTTCAGTTTTTACACAATATCTCAAGCTCCCTTACAGAACACTACACGGTTTGCTTTAGTCCCTAAGATTGGTTGCGGAAAAGGAACAAAACCAAACACATTTAAAGAGAAATCTCTTTTTTTTTTTTTTTTTCCTTATAATTGCAGCTCATTGTCTTTAAAGACCATCTGTTAACCAAGAAAAAATTTCTATTAAAAGGCTTATCAACTTTTCAGTGCTGCCAGTGCCAGCAGCAGCAGCAGTGGCCATCAAATAAAGGGCAGCGAGGTGCAGGGCAGCAGGGGGGAGAACTTGTGTCCATGGAGGGACAGCAGAGCCCTGGAGCAGCTGCCCAGGGAGGGCCTGGAGTGTCCCTGTCTGGAGACATCCCAGCCCCAGCTGGACACCTTCCTGCGGGATGCACCAGATCATCCCCAGACATCCCTTCCAGCCCTAAATATTCTGTCATTCCATGGACTAAAATTCAGATGTGCTGTCCATCAGATTGCATCAATAACACATTCTATCCATAGATAGTGACCAAATTTTTTACTAGAAACTGTATTTAAGAGACAGAAATAATTTTATTAATGTGGACACTAAACCACTAGGGCAGTTTTGGTTCTTTCATTATTTAATTTATTGAAGGGGTTTCTTGGTGATTTTATTTTGTTGTTGTTTTTTTGAGGCATTGATGGTACATGTGTATTGCATTTACGCTAAAATTCAAATTATCTATTTCCTGTTACTATGTATAAGAACACGTGATGCCTCTTAAACCTGATAATTTTGTGATCTCGAGCTTTGGATACTACAGGGAGCATCTTTACCCTCACAATGAAGGTGGTGAGAACATGGCACAGGGTGCCCAGAGCAGCTGGGGCTGCCCCTGCATCCCTGGCAGTGCCCAAGGCCAGGCTGGACACTGGGACAGTGGGAGGTGTCCCTGCCATGGCAGGGTGACACTGGATTGGCTTTAAGGTCCCTCCCCACCCAAACCATTCTGTGATAATTTGGTTCTATTATTTTATGTTATCAAAAACCCCTTTTGCTAGTGATTTCCCTAAAGCAGATTTTAGAAATATTGACCATTAGGGTGCTGCCATCATCCTGTCAAGGTGCAAAATCCATTCTCTCTCAGAGAAAGATGGAGAAAAGAATGGTGGACATGAAAATATGATGCATACATAAACACCCTGCAGACTCTCATGATAAAACACTGAACAAGGAGAATAAAATACGGTCACTTATCCCCACTGTTGGATAGAATTAATCATTAGACCCTCCAGAGCTGGAAGGGACTCTCAGGTATCACCCAGTGCAACTCCTGTCCCATGTAACAAAGTCATCCTTGAAGTATTCAAGGCAGAAGAATAAAATGATTCCCAGAAATGTGCAATTAGCCTACCAATATTGCATGCATCAATGTTTAAAGAGAATTTGTGGAGCAAAACATTTAGTTCATTATAGTGCATTGTTGAAAACTGTTCTGCACCAAATAACTCCAGATTAAAACTCATTACCTTAAAATATGGAAAAATTACAAGTAGTTAAGGATGATATGATTTTTCAATGTTTTGGATATTCTTAGACTTCAGCAGTGTCTCCATCCACACTGTGCATTCTAATTTATCATCCTCAAAATAGCCTTCCTGCTTGCATAGCACTGATTCTTTAACTAAAATAAATAAAAAAATTGAAAATCCTCTGAAACAAATATTGATAGATCTTTAAAATACTCCAGGATCCAAATACAATTATGAAAAAAAGGCACACACGCACAAAAACCCAAAAAACAAAAACAAAACCAAACAATAACAACAACACAAAACCCAATAACCTACAAAAACCCAAAAACCCACAAAAACACAAAACCCAATAACCCACAAAAACCCAAAAACCAAAAAAAGACCTAAAAAGGAATAGACATAATGTGTCATTGTACGTAATCTGTGAGATTTATGAAAAAAATCCCATTGTTGCCCTTCAAGAACTTGTAGCAAACAAATTTACAGCAAAAATCAACATTTTAAAAATGCCAAAAAATTGAGATGAAATTACAAAAATTCTTTAATTTCACCTGTAATGTGCACAGGCTGCCCCCTCTTGTATCAAACACCACCATTTCAGACTGAATTTCCAGAATTTTTTTGTGGTCTTCAGACTTTAGTAAATTAACAATTATAAAGCATCAGTGCCTTGGTTGAAACAGAACCAGTTTCAGGTAATTACAAAACCAAAAATAGTCCAGTGATTTAATTAGTATCAAATATTGTTTTTCCTAGTTTTGCAGCTTCTAAACAACCCATTATGCAGCTATGTGACAACAGGTCAACTTCTAGAATTATTATATTTTGCCCTCTGAGTATGAAGAGAAAGGCTAAGGATGAGGGGAAGAAATAAAATGACATTTCAGCCTCTCGTGGTGGTAATCTGTACCAGCATGCTCTGGACTAAATGACAAAGCTGTTGCTAAAAATACTTTCAAAATTGCACAAATCAGCATAGCCAACACCTTCCTGCTTCTTGGCCAAGGATGCATTTCTGTGATAAAACTAACAGGGAAATGCCTGTTAGTTATTTTATTTAACATGCACATGATCTCCCAGACAGGCATCTGCTTTCAGCTGCTATAAAATATTTGATTCTGATCAACTGTTCTTCACTCTGCAGCTGAGTAGAGGCCCTAAAGAGGAACATTAGGTGGAGATAATCAATTCTCAGGCCGTGCACATACTTGAAAAAGACACTCTTCACCACCAAAGCTGGGCTTAGAATATTTATGAAATTGCAAGCGCTGTTGCCATGCTCAAGTAGATTTTTTTCCTTCTAATACTCAGTAATCCCTGATTCGCACTCGGATTGTCAAACCCAGGAAGATAAAAGCATATTGAGGGCTTGGAAAATGTCCTCCCCCTGCCTCAGCTGTTTAAGTTTGGTGTTGTGGGGCTCAGACTCAGCATGACTTGCCTGGCTGGCTGTGGGAGTTTGGGGTTTTTTTGTTTTGTGTTTGTTTGTTTGTTTGTTTTGTCTGGTTTTGGGTTTTGGTGATTTTTTTTTTTTTTTTTGGTGATCTTGGTTGGTTGGTTGGGTGTTTTTTTGTTTGTTCGCTTGTTTTTGGGGTTTTGTTTGGGGATTTTGGTTATTTTTCTTTGTTTGCTTGTTTTGTTTTGTTTGTTTGTACCCACGTGCCCAAAAAGATCCTCTCTGCTTTTCAGAGGTTATTTCCAACAGGCATGTGAGTCATTCTGGTTTCTTCTCATAAAGAAATGCTCACTTTCTTGACTTCCTGCTGCATCTCTCATACCAAAAACTTTCACTCATTTGAGCAGCTTCCTCTACTATTTGCTCCAGTGACCTTTTCCCTGAAGCTCTGTCTGAGTTTCTCTGCGTCACACCCACATGGTGCTTGCCCTTTCTTACTCCTTAAGCTGTAAAACAAGCAAGTGATCCTCACGCTTCTGTCATTCAGATCATAAAAGTGTGAATAAGGCTTAGGGGGGAAAAAAAAAAAAGCAAAAAAGAAATGTTGAGCTTGCCCATAGAGATCAAGAATCTCGGGCTAAGGATAATCATTTTTGTGTCTCCCAGACCTGAAATTTGTTTGAGATGGCAAAAAAAGAGAACTCCAACATCCCTGTGTAGTTCTTACAAGGTGTGGAGGCAGTTTTACTTAAATCATGTTGTAATTCTCAATTCCCACGTTAAACATCTGAAGATCTGGGTTCCTCCTTGTCAAAAATGTAACTGCAACAGGAATGCTTTAGAGCTCTGTGCAACTGAGAGCAAAGACAAAGATGGGGAAGGACAAAAATAAACATTCAGTAGGTGACTGGTAAACTGAGGTGGCTGCACAAAAGCCCAAATCAGCTGCCTGTGGGTGTTGGTACATTCAGAACATGACAGATACCCACTGTTGGCGTGACAATAAGGAGGGAGAATAATTTTTGCTGAGTGTGGAGGGAGATCTGAAGGTATTCTTGGTCATAATAATGCACTTGTTAGAGAAAGCCCGTGAAGGTGGTGAGATTTGACATAAGAACACTTGCCCTGTCTCCCATTTTCCCTTCACTGTCATATTCAGAGGTTAAAATATGAGCCAGGGTTTGGGACACAGGGAGAGAGCTGCATCCTCTTTCAGGAGCAGGGGCCAGGGTGAAGAAACCCTGCGTTTACAAACAGATTTTGTGATCTTTGTGATGGAAATGGGACTTGTGAAATGAACTTTGTGGAGAAAATGAGATGCCAAGTCTTAGGAATATTCTTTTTATATCTCAAGACAATCATTGGATTAACCCCAAGAATTCAGCTCTGTTTCTTCCCAGAAGAGTGAGGATGTGCAAGTTTCTCTTATGAACTCTTCCGGTGGAACACAGCTCCTTGCAGCACCCCAGCAGGAAGGATCCAGCACTTAATCAATGATTGTCTCTTCTAATGAACAGCTTCTGCTCATGTACTCATCCCCCACTGAAGGCAATTCAGCTCACCTGAAAATCTGGATCCCAGCTGCCAGAGATGCCTACACCACAGGGCCTGGGGCAAGGCTGTGTCCTGTCGGGGTCTCTAGCTGCTCACAGTGACCCCGAGAAAGGTTGGAAAGTCTCTTGTCCCAGCTTGGCAGTCGAAGAAGGAGTCAGAGCTCTTCATTTCTCGGTCTCAAGGTTGTTTATTGTTTCTTATCTATAAAATTCTTTCTCCTGCCCTGCCGAGGCCAGCTCAGCAGGACTGTGAGAGGCACTGTGCTTGCTCCTGGGGCGGTGTTATGTCTTTATACTGAAAGCTACGTATACAATGTTTACAGTTACTTCCCAATACCTATCACCTATGTTAGACAGTGAGCTTCTACTCTAAACCAATCTGTAAGTGCCAACATCACCCAGAAGATGGAGGCCAAGAAGAAGAAGAAGGAGAAAGGCTGGACACACCCAGTTCCCTCCATCTTGCCTCCTGAACCCCCATACCAAAAACCCTAAAATCTACTTTTCCACCCCGTGATAACTTCATTATTATTCTCCTTAAACTGTTGTGTCTTGCTGATCTTCCTCTAAGGTTGGTAATTTGCTCCATGGGTCATAATCAAACCCACAGGTGTTTTGGGCTCCGTGCCAGGGTTTCTGAGGCCCCTGGCAGGGGTCTTGGCCATCCTGGGCAGCCAGAGGGATGTTTTGGGTTCTGACAGTGTCCCAGGATTTAATCTGAGCCTGCCTGCGTGCCTGCTAGCAGGTGTGTAAGCCAAGATTTAGTCCTGTGGTGGGTGGAAGAGCTCTCCAGCATGACTGAATCTCTGACACAGTACCAGTAGAGCACAGGCCTTTCAGCTGACTGTGTGAAAAAACTCATACAGCTCACCCATCTGGCATGAAACTTTTTTTAGGGAATGGATATTCACTTTTCCAATCAAGAGACATTTTGGTATGGCATGTCTGCACAACATATTTGAAACTGGATCTCATGGAAAGGTTTGGGCTGGAAGAGACCTTGAAAATCAACCTGTCCCACACCCTGCCATGGCAGGGACACATTCCACCATCCCAGGTTGCTCCAAGCCCCATCCAGCCTGGCCCTGGACACTGTCATTGATCCAGGAGCAGCCACAGCTTCTCTGGCCACCCTGTGCCAGGGCCTCACCTCCCTCACAGAGGCAAGAATTTATTCCTTTATGGATATGTGACCGACCCCTCATTTCCCTGTCCAACCTGGCAGCATTCATGACCGGGTTCAAAAATGCCATGAACATGGTAAAGGCGTAGAGAACACTCTGCCTTGCTGTAGGCAACTCTTGGCCTTTCTGTCTCTTGTGATTGGTACCAATATGAAAACAAATTTTATTCTGCTTATAGGTGACTCCCAAAACTGTGTCACAGGCGTGAATGGTGGAACCCAACAGAGAGTGCCTACCGCACGGCCACACCACGTTTGTGGATCTTGTAAGGGGGAAATTCCAATTTCCAGTTAACAAATGTGTACCTGGGTAGCAGCAGAACACGGCGCATCTCCTGTAGTTTTTCTCCTAGAGGAGAAACCGGTGATTCACCTGCAGTTTTCCTCTCAGTGCAGCCTCTGCATTTACAGAACATAAACCAAAACATTGTATTTTCTAGAGCAGAATTTTTTTCAAAGAAGGAATCTGCTACAAACAAACCAAGTGAGTATCAGTGATGAGGAGAGGAAGACTTGAAGATGGTCAAAGAATCCAAATTTATTGTGGAGTACAATAGCTTATATACTTATTCTAGGAAGACTACTAATGTTTTACTACAGTGATTGGGTTAATCATCACATAAACAAACTTACACATTTTAAACATCCCTTGCTTGCAGAAGTCTGAAGTAATTTTCCCTGGTAAACCTGTCTGATTTGATCTTCTTGCAATCTTGATTTAGTCCTCAAAGTTCTGTTTGCTATTGCCAAGGCATCCTGTTATCAAATCTCTTATGCTAATAAGGACCAAAGTACTCTCAGTTTTGTGGGCCCCAACAAGTGAGATCTCATCTCTAAATCGTTGCAGAACCTCTGAATAATTTAGATTAGAAAAGCCCCCTCAGATCAGTGAGTCCAACCTTAATTAATGTTGGAATCAATGACCTTTAAGGTCTCTTGCAGCACAAATTACTCCAGGATTCAAAGGTTCTGTGAATTCAGGCTCTGCACGTGCACTGTACCAGACTTGAAACATCCCAAGTGTTCCCTCCCAAAATTTTAGGCATGAAAATGTAAAGCAGCACAATGATCTGGCCAGATGGGGGTTTATATTTGAAGGATCCTGGGTTGTTTTCTTACAAAAAAAAGGCACATTCAGAGGCAGTGGATCACGCAGCCATTTCCTCCTCCACACAATAGAGAAAACTTGAACTCACCAACTTTTAGAGCACTCTTGTAAGAGCCAGCACATTGCTTTCACCATCTCTAAATGCCACAGAAAACTTGTTTTAGTAGTAGCTGTCCTGGCTGTCTTTTTGTCTCATCTGGGTTTGCAAGGGAAACAGAAAAGCAGCCTAGGAATGAGATGCATTATTTTGTGTTATGAAATTTACAGCAAAATCCTCATAAACCTGTGATTGTCTTCACATTTCATCTCATTGTGCAGCCAGATATACACGGGATGAGTGCCCCTTACAGGTGTTCCGAGTCGTGGTCTTGATTCAGAGAAAAAGACTAAAATCTGTGGGAAATTGTGGGTAATGAGTAGATGCACAAATAAATAACACCTGTTTTTCATTACTGTATTGAATTATCAAACCTCAGGTACTTAAAAAATCCCAGGAAGGAACAGAAGGAAATCAGGTGTTCATGACTTCCTTTATTAAATAAAAGTGAGAAAGAAAAAGAAAAAAAGAAAGGGTTTTCATCCTTCATCTTCAAAATTCACCTAAAACATAGGAACCAGTTCTGGGCTACACCCACTCTCTGTGTCATTTACTGCTACAACCTTTTTCTTCCAGTATTAATTAAGGGTTGTGAAAACATTTGTTGGATTTCTGCCTCTAATAATGCTGCCTTTCTGCACACGAGATTTAATCTAATGCTGAAGCAGACAGAAGAACTCTTAGGCAAAAGTTACACAAGAAATTTGGAGGGGCATTTTGCATTTTAACCCTGTGAAAACATCATGAGCTAACTGGAGTAAAATCAAACTGCGACATACATGAAAGTCCTAAAGGAAGTTATATTTTATTCTCTCACAAATAATAAAAAAAAAAGCTAATCAGAGAAGTTGAATCAGTCGTTCACATGCAGAACAGTTTACACAGATGTTAAATAATAAATGCACTGTTGTACTCCAAGAAAACAGATGATTACTAATATTTATGGCAGCATCCATAAACAGAGCTGCAGGTAAGCTCTTTCCCATTTGCTGTTTATGAAGGGGTTTGGAACTTCCACCTCTGCCTGTGTTGTTATCCCAGTTCTAAAAGATGGCAGATTGGAAGATGGAGTTTGTGCTTTGTACAGATCTCCCATTTCCATCTTCCAGGTGGCTTTGAAGACACTTTGACTCTGTCCCCTTTGGCAAGATTAAATAAATCACTCTCAGACCAAAAGAAAAAAAAAGTCAAAGTCTAAAAATGCTAAAGTCTAAAAATGTAGGGCTGTATCTTATTAGCACCTTGAATGTAACACTTGAGTTCTTTGTTTCCATTTATACCTGTTGCTTTTGCACAGGTATGTGAAAGTGTTTGGCAATATCACAGTTTCACACCAAGGGAATTTATGACCTGGATCAGCATGTCAGGTCTTTTTTTAAGCTTTGTTATCTAAAAAAAAAAAAAAAATCAAATTGCCATATTTTTATACGCTTTGTTCCTTCTGCTTTTAAGCCGTTATCAAGACAATTTGTCAGCAGTCTGATCTGTGGACAGGTGAGGGAAGAACTCCGCTGATGTGAAGACAACACTTGCTCTAAAATAAAAATGATATATAAATAGCTGTACCCTGAGACAGAGCTTGTGTTCAGCGGCTCACATGCACGTCAATGTATTCAAATGATTTAGGAAAAATTATAGTATATTACTCCTTTAAGCCTCTAAAATTTTTCCCAAGTGCTAAAATCTCAAATAGGGGAGATTAGCATTTTTAATTTTGCCATATACATGTATATAATTGCATGTCTACCCCTTGGCATATATACCCAATCAGCATTTAAAGGTATAATTTCCCCTGAGAGGTATTGTACTTAGAAACTGCGGAAATAAAGGATGGTCAGCACATCACAAGCAGGAGAGTTGTAGAAAAAAAACCACCAGGTTTACCCAGAAACATCTTGCACACAGGAGAAAATTCAACCTTTTTTACATCTTTAAAATAAAAAACTGACTATGTGGAGGCAGAAAAAGGGGTATGTAGTGCCAGAAGTGGACCCACTGCTATATTGGCCAATTTGGGCTGAACCAAGGCTTGATTTGTGGGCCAAATTGAAATATGACAAATCAAATAAATGCAAATTAAATAAATTAATCCAGCAAGGATTATGAGACCAATAAATTGATGCGCAGGGCACGATTGAAAGCTCTTAGACTTGAGCTGTAAAACCATGGAGGGAAGGTAGATCTCATCACTGCAAGCACCTCATGGCAAATCAGAGATCAAATCTCAGAATGTGCTGAGGGATATTGACTTTAGGAGAAGGAAAAAAGCCATTTGGGGCATTCTTGGGGCAGTCCCTAAGGGGAGTTGCTGAACAAGTCCTTCCACTGGAGCCATCAGAAGACATAAGGAAAGCTGAGTCTGTCCCAGAGAAAGAGCCAGATGCCTTCCCAGCTTCCCTGAGTTTCCATAATAATCCTGGGTAGAAAGCCAAGAGGAACAGAATCTACTTCCTTGTGATAAATTCCTTAACTTAGCATATGCTCAAAATCGTGCTGGATTGCCATATTGTGCAAAGTAAAAAGTTATTCTGCAATTTTACAAGAAATCAGATAATTCTTTTACTATACATGTGTCAGCATTCCTCTGTCACGGGCTTTCTTCCCGTGCAGTTTACTTTTTAAAAGCACAGAAAAAATTGTGGAAATATGTAATGATAACACAGAAACTCTCAAAGTCTGACATCAAAGGAAGGCATGTTTACACATGGAAAGCAAAACAAAAATAAAAAAACACAGAGTCTTTCTGTATTTGTCCTTATAAAGGACAATATTAGACAAGATTGGGACATACTGTGGTAATCCCCTTTCATACCAACCTATTGCACGTCATTATTTAGATAGTTTGGTTATAAATACATATTTTGTTGCATGGAAAGAGGCTGAGAAGTCCTAAACTATGTTGTATTTATGGCTGGGGAGGAAGGGAAATCTTCACCCTGTCCCCTAAACTGCTCCTGCATATCAGAGCCTGTGCTCTGGGGGTGGTTAATGAGCAGTACATGAGTGATGGACAGGATCCAGGAGAAGCCAGCCATGCAAAGCTGCTGCAACCTCCCACCAGCAAAAACCAAGCAAACAAACAAACAAACAAAAGGCATAGAAACCTCAGTTATTGGAGATTTCTTACTGGGAGGCACCAAAACACTCATTTGCCATGCAGACAATTCTCTCTAGAGTAACTTTCTGCCTGCCGGGGGGTTTGATGGTTCCTACCATTCCTAAAATTCCACACAGGGTCCAGCAACGTGGCAATTTAGAACCACCAGAACAGGTTAGGTGTCCCTTTGAGTAAAGTTTTAAAAGGATGTGGAGCACTGGGGGTGCTGTCCTCTATCCTTCCAGTCAGAGTCAGGGGTTTAGGGAGGAGCAGGAGAAAGTGTGGCCAGTGCCACACTCTGGGTGTTGCCTCCTACAACGGTGGATAAACCTTTGAGGAGCCTTTGGGGGTGATGGGATTCACCTGAGAAGCATTGCTGGGCCTGTTCCAACATGGAAGAATTCATAAGGGATGCCAGTGTTGGTGGCAGGATTTGCTAGAGTGGCTGTGGCCTGTCGTCTTTTAAGTAACTAGTGGATGGGATTCCTTGGGAATCTGCTGACCTTGGTGAAAAAGGAGGAAAACCCAATCAGTAATTTTTAAGGGCATTTTTGAAAGTCCAACATGTAAAAAATTGGGCAACAGAGGCAAAGACCAGTATGGCTCAGGAAGGACTTTTTGGGTCAAACTAGAAGAAGAAAATATCCAAGTGATGAGACCAGGGATTTCTACACTGGGAAGGATGCAGGGACACTGCCTGGATGAGGATTGGGGTTCGGAAAGGTAAAGCACAGCTGGAACAGAATTTGGCAGGGAATTTTAATAATAATGAAAGCTTTTACAGAGTGCCCAGAAAATGTGTGTGAAAGAAAAGGTGCCCCCCTTGGTGCCCTCTCAATAAGACAGGAAAGCTGGTGACTGCCAACATGGGGAACAAAGTATTCAACAAATCTTTTTCCCTCTGTTTTCACAAGTAATTCATCTTCCCACATTGCTCAAGTCCATTAAAATCAAGACAGGGGCTGGAGGAGTGAGGTTGGTCCCATCACAGGAGAAACCCAGGCTTGAGATGGACACAAACACACACAGACCTGTGGTTCCTGACAAGGTGCATCCTGGACTCCCCTGGGAATGATGCAGTGTCCCAGCCACTGTCCATGACAAGTCCTGACAGACAGTGATGTCCTTGGTGGCCGGAGAAAGGGAAATGGTGCGCCCATTGTTATAAAGAGTAGAAAGGAGATCTCTGGGAACCACAACCCCAAATTTCCACATTTTTTTTTTTTTAAGTACCTCCAGAAGTGGTGACCCGGCCACATCCCTGGACAGCCTGTTCCACACCAAGCACTTACACCAAAATATCTTCTTCCCCTTTGAGACAGGTGTACCAGATGTCGATGTGTTACTGTCCCCTTCCTCTTCTTGGGAACATGAAACCTTTAGACACCTACATAACTCTGGACTCTTCAAAAGTGATTAGAAAGTGGACTGGAATTCTTTTATTTTCCTAAAGAAATCTGGAACCCAGGATACTTGCCTCCATTCCAAAATACCTCCTTCAAACCATCTGTCATAGATGTAAAAGTTGTCACTGGCCTGCCTACCCTTGAAATTACCACATCAGGATAATCCTTGGTTTTCTTTAAGGGCACCTTCCCACTACCTTTGGATTGCCTTGCTGAATCTGCTTGGTGAAAGGATTTTTTAATTATTATGTTTTATATGTTTATTTTCCAGGGTTTTTTTTCTCGCCCTGTTTATTACTGCCGTGAAAGACTACAAAGGCTGAAATCGTTGCCTTCAAGAAGCACTGGCAAAATCACAGCATTTTTTGAACAGCCTACATGAATGTCTGTAATTAATCACAATTTTTGATGGATCTCATAGTTCTGAGCACTCTGCAATTATGTGTTTAACGAAAAGAATGATACAATTTGTATACAGTGACTAATGTGAGATATTTCACAGATATTTCATTTTACAGCTGATGTAGCTGATTTGAAAAGAAATATTCTTCCCCTTTCCACCTGTAAAAAAAGCTAAAAAGACAAATTTGAGTAGGTTTCCTGCTTTGTGAATACTTTCATAGCTATGTGATTCCAAAGAAAATATCAGTATTTCCATTCTTATGAAGTATAGAGCATAGAAAATATAAAAGGAAAAGAAAATAAGCTCCAACTTTCTTTTCTATTTTTCTCTTTTATATTTTTCTCTTACTTTCTTTTATATTTTTTGGATAACTCTTTCAGAAAAAAGAAGAAACTGTAGGAAATACAACTTTTTTCTTCCTGCATAGTTATAAGTGTGTGAATTAAGATGCGACATAAGCAATTATCTATTAATATTACTTAAAAATATTATTTTTGCCCACAAACTGTATAGTGTTTTTTTTCATTATGGAGAGTAAAATGATCCTGTAGTGGAAAGCCAATATATCCTTAAGCATCCTGCAGTCACAAAATACTTGAATTTTCAGTAATATTTGGGATAGAACTTCCTGGTTTTCATCCTGTTTCATGGTGGGAAGAGGAACCCACGACGGAGCAGTGTGGACCTGAGGATTTGTGACCTCTTGAGAGAGCCCCACGCTGGAGCAGCCAGATGTTCTGGAAGGGCTGACACCACGGAAAGGGACCCACACAGGGGCAGGACGTGCCTGAAGGACTGATCCCATGGAGGAACAACTCACAGCACCCCTTTCCTGAAGGACCGACCCTGTGGAAGTGATCCATGATGGAGAAATCCATTCCTGAAGGACTGACCCTGTAGGAGGGACCCGCATGTGAGCAGAAGGTTCCTGAAGGATTGACCCCATGGAAGTGATCCATGCTGGAGAAATCAGCTCCTGAAGTATCATTGTTGCTGCTTTTAATGAAGGGATGGGGGTATTTTTGGGCTGAGAACAATTTATTGCTCAGATGAACATCATGAACATGAGATTTTAAAGGAGCAAGCATTTCACCGTAGCTCAAGGGTAGTCACAAGTTTCTTCATTGCAAGGGAATGTAGAACTTTCTAACCCAATAGACAGTTGCCACAGGGTTTATTTTGCTTTTCTAACCTTTCTAACCTTTACTTACTTCTGCTGCACTGTGGGTACTTTTGTCCAATGGCTTCTGTCTCACACATACACAAATGCCTCTGTTATAACTTCTATACTCTTAACATGTTCTACACAACCACAGCCCTGCATTGCAAACCCTTCACTATCTTACCCAATGCAGTTTCTCATTTACTTAAGGCATATTCCTACAACCACAGAAATATAAGTTTATGTTTTTTCTGCCGTGTATTATATTTTTGTTTTCTGTGTATTATATTTTTACATCATTTTACATCATACATATGTGGTGTTTGTGAGGTCCCCAGGATGAGGTGAGAGATGAGAATCTGACTCCATGTTCCCAGAAGGCTGATTTTTATTTTATCATATGATATGATATGATATAATAAGATATATGATATGATATGATATGATATGATATGATATGATATGATATGATATGATATGATATGAAAGAATTCTATACTAAAACTAAACTAAAGAAAGAGAAAGGATACAGACAGAAGGCTTAACAAGAATGAATAATAAAAACTCGTGGCTGACTCCTCAGAGTCCCACACAGCTGATGGTGATTGGTCATTAAGTAAAAACAATTCACATGAAACCAATCAAACATTCACCTGTTCGTAAACAATCTCCAGCCACATTCCAAAGCAGCCAAACAGGGAGAAGCAAATGAGATAATATTGGTTTTTTTTCTCTGAGGCTTCTCATCTTCCTAGGAGAAGAAATCCTGGCAAAGGGATTTTTCAGAAAATATGACAGATCTGATTGGTAATGAATTAAACTGGTTTCCCCAAGTCCAATCTGCTCTGCCCATGGCAGAAACTGCTGAGGGATCTCTCCCTGCCCTTATCTTGACCCTTTTGTTCTATTTTCTATGCCCTGTCCAGCTGAGGAATGAGAGCAGCTTTGGTGGCCCACCGTGTGTTCACATGTGTTCAAATAATTACGCTTTTTCTTTGCCCACTTCTCTTTCATGCCCCAAAGCTTTCCTTGTCCAGTACAAATGAATGAAGTGAAACAGGATGACTGAAATTCAAGGATGTAATGAAATTAATGAAATTCAAGTGGATATGGTAATTAAATGTTGGACATAATGTCATATATTTCACTTACAGGTTTTTCAGTGGTGATTAAGTAGCAATTTATGTAGCTGATTAACACCTTTTCTATTTCAACTAAAAAAAATAAATTTTTTCTGTCATTCAGACCTCTCATCCTGTAAATGAATCATCAGACTAAGACCTTATTCCAATGTGTAACTTCATTTCCCTGATTTTTCTCAAGAAAAAATATGTCACAAAGAAATTTCAGAGTGGTTCATGGCTGCGGTTGCTTGGCACTTTTAAAGCTAAAACTTAAATGGACTAGACAAAACTTTCTACCACACCATTAAGCGTAATTTAACATCAGAAGGGACTGGATTTTCCTCTGAAGTGGGTATGTGCAGGCAATTCTAGGTCCATGATTGACCAGCAGTTCAGTGGAAATTCCAGTAAAGGACTTGACCCTGAGACTAGCTGAACTGCTGAAAGAATGGGTATTATTCTTTCCAAATCAGAAATACTGAATTCAAGACTCTTTGGCCTCAGACATTGTTTTGACATCCCTCACTTTACAGAAATTACAGTTTCAGTTCCCTGTATAAATCTGGTGGCATTTCTCCAGATGAGTGAAAATGGCTTTTTTTTTTCCTTTTTTTTTCAAAGAGAACCTCTAAATTGTGAAAAGAATTTTTTCTTCAGCTAGAAAAGATAGAGGTAAAATTATTGAAATGGATAGAAAAATAATAGAGTAGAAAGGATTTTTTGCTTCACTTTGCTTTCTCCTCTTAAACTTCTGCTATTCCTGTCAATATTTACATGTGTTTACTACATAAATGTTTATAAGATGTGTTGATATTGCTCCTCACCTCATAGATCCATCCAAATACTTAATTAATTGACTCATAAAGTGTTATAAATCAATTGTACCATCAACACAAACTCAAATGCATGGTACAACATTACTAAACCTGTACCTTGAAAACACAAATTATTGTCTTTCAACATGCATGCTCATAAAGTGATAGGGGCAATTGACCTTCTTCTGGGGTCCCAGAACTAATTATCAGTATTTCATTATCCTGAATTATCTCCTCAGAGGTTTTTTACAGTACTACAGACTGCAGATTTTTTTTTTTCTAAAGCAACAAGTCAGTTTTCACTCAGTTTATGGCCCATGGAAATCAGAAAACCTGTGTTTATTTAAATGTCTGGCCATTGGTCTTTTCTTAGATGACTTTGCCACAGTTGTCTCAGTGCGATTCCCAACATGAAATCTCCATGCTTTCCTGCTGTCTGCTGTGGTGTCAAACACCCCGGATGCAAAGCTGAAAGATATTCCTTAACGTGCTGAATTTTCCAATCTAGATAAGTACGGAGAAGTCCCTAAGGCTCCACAGACCCTGATAAAACAGCTTGTTGTAAGATAAGTCCAGCTCACAACTTCCTCCCATGAATCAAAGTAAATTCTTTCTTTTTCTTTGGAAAATAAAAAATGGGTTTTGTGTTCAAGAATACTTCATGTTAGTAGGAGAAATAAAATGCCTGAAATGTTTGCATGTAGCAGCTACTTTATAGTTATGGAAACATGTTTCCTGGGAAGAGAAAATATGTGCTGTCTTTTAAATTAGTTCCTTTAGTAAAGCTCTTTTTTTCTCCTTTTGTCTAATTTTTTATTTTTAGAAACTATAATTTCTGTGAACCGTGTGATCTTGTGAACCCAGCAAGTCAGGGCACTACAATACCATTCTTATTAGCTAAAGTATTGAAAGTGTTGCACTTTTTTTCCCCTTTGTTTGGCTTTATTTCAGTGTCTTCATCAGCCAAAAACAAACAAAAAAAATTACAACTTTGAATTATACATATGTTGCAAACCCTATTCCCATTTCAAGCATAATAGCCATAGATAAGTTTTTGAGACTTTAAAACCCTATAAATTTTAAATATTTAGGTGGCAACCTCAAGACAATGCCTTTACTAACAAGAAAGTCAGAGCTAGAAGTATCCAAAGTCTAGAAATAAATAGAATGTCTTTGAAATAAAACTCTGTTTCAGTGAGGAGGACATTATGTCAAACATCTGTCGACACATTTTCTAGGCATCCATTTTATGAATCATATAATGACTATCCTATAATATATTTGATCATATACATCATATATGATCATATAATCACTATCATATCCATAGGGGTTTTTTAAGTTTTCGTGGGGTTTTTTTTGCAAGTAGTAAAATTAGATTTTTGTGATTGTCACTTTGTGACAATCTTGTAGATTGTCACAAAGTTATTCACAGTCTGTTTTGGTCTGGAGCTTTTTAGTTGTTTGTTTGGGGCATTTTGTGTGGTTTTTTGTTTGCTTTTGTGAAGATCAGAGGCTTATCTTGATTCACAATCCATGCTAAGAGTCAGCAAAACATTTCTATCTCTATTTCTATCTCCATTTCTATCTTCCTCCAGAGGAAGGGCAAGGGGCAATGGGGAAAAGAGATGCAGAGGAACTTCCATTTGGATATGAAGGAAAAAAACTTTACTGTGAATGTGACAGAAAACTGAAACGGGCTGCTCAGGGAGGCTGTGGTTTCTTCCTTCTCTGGAAATATTCACATCCTGTGGTTTCTTCCTTCTCTGGAAACATTCAAGACCATCAAAAACTGCCATGGACCTTCAAAACCATCCTGTACATCCTGCTCCAGGCGAACTTCCTTGATCAGGGAGGTTGGACAAGGTGATCTCCCTTCCAACCCCAGATATTCTGGGATTCTGTGATTCAGATACCACACCACATTTAAATAAAACCCACAAACCAAGAACAACAGAATAAAGATAAAAGTGAACGCTTCATGTTGAAATATTAAAAATTAAAATCAAATTAAATTGCCATGAATATTATTGATATTGTATTCGAATCACAATCCTTCTTTAATCACTTGGATTTCATGGCAGACAGACTTATCATGAAACTTTTATGTTTAAATTGAAATTTTGTTTGTTTGTTTTGTTTTGTTTTGTTAGGGTTTTATGTTGTTGTTTAAGCTGATCTCAACTATATCTCAAAATATTGAGATAGAAGATACTGAGATATTTTAAATAGACTGGAGTTAGTCTAAAGGGCAGTGTAATAAGCCCATCTTGTTATTTATTAGCCTCAGGAAGGCACCATTTGTGCATATTTGTAAAAAGGAGCAGAATACCACAGTGTTTCTTGCTCAGGATTCACAAGTGTCACACAGAGAAAGCTGGAAATCTTAGCCTTGTGCCCTTTTTTACAGATTGTTACTCACCTGTAGTAAAAAAGAAGTGATGTCTGTCTCTGAGTTTGCATTTATGGCCTGGCCCACCAAACAAATTTTGTTTTCCATTGTCTTTCACTGACTTTGAGTCACATTCCCATCATGTGCGTAGACCTCCCACACTAATCGACCTCTAAACTCTTTTCTTTTAGCATTCAAATGTTGTATACACATATTGCAGAAAAGAATCTGACACTTAAAAGAGTGGATTAGAAGAATTCTGCAAATAAGGAGACAACAAATGAAAAATCTGTCATTTTTGTGATTTTATTTTATGTTTAACTTTAAGAAAAAGGAAGCATTATGATAGAAAAGTCTAACCATCCACATGATCTCTGTGTTAAAGACCAAATACTGATCTAAAAATTATTTGCTTAGGAAGTAGCAAAGCTAGAATCAATGTTTTAATTTCTTCCCAGGATGAAATATTTGCCTAGACAACTGTGTGGTAAATTTCTTTCCCTTTCAGAGATGCTTATAAAATTTTATACTGCGCCTTATCTTGAAGATAATGACATGAAAATTTTCTACATACATTAAAAAAAATACTGCACAAGACAACAAAGACTGGAAAACATTAGAGGTGTTATTTGCTCAGCTGGATCAGGTGGGATAGGAAGCTGAGACTGTTTTATATTACATTTTTATCTGTCATGGTTTAAAGTGCTTTGTGAAATAACATTTATAATTTCTACCCATAAAGAAATGCATTGCGTAGAATGATGCCTTCAGAAGAAATTGAAAGGCAGTTTCCAATTAAGACTAAGTGCCACCAAACATCTCCCCAGAAATGTTCTCTTTGTCTTATTGACACACTGCAGATGTTCTGCCCCAGCTGAGGAAAGGGTGGAAAATGCAGAAAATGCCCAACACTATTTCTATACTTCATTATTATTATTATTATTATTATTATTATTATTACTTCAGCTAAGGGCCAATATTGCCCTCTTAGTACCTGAATTTCCAACGGAAAAATAGTAAATTTTTCAAGAGTCTTCTCCTGAGAAAGAAGATAATACAGAGAGAAAACAAAATTTATCATAAGCAGAGAGGTTTTGTCCCAAGAGGACTTTAACATGTTAAAAGTGGCTGGTATTGCTTTTGAAGTGGATAAATGCAGCACAGTATTTCAAACTTCATGGCTCATATTATCTCAAAATTCTGGCAAAGGGCAAAAATTCGAAATGAAAGGTCACCGCAGAACCTCTGGGAGTAGAATATTTACGTTTATGAAATGGGTATAATGCCCGCTCTGCAGTGGACACCAGATTATTTTTGCAATATCTCCCAAAACAATTCAATTTCCAAAGGACTGCAGGTGCTTCATCCTCGCTCTGAAAACAGCTGCTCTCTACACTAAGCTACTCAAAATACTGTATTTTCTCATCAGAAACCCAAAGTGTTCATAAATTGGCTTCAAATTTGCCTCCTTCTCTTGAGATCCTTGGTGATACATCATTTACAACAAAACCCTTGGCTTCAGAAGCGTAAACTCTCATCTAGATCAACCACTCTGACAAACAAACAAGATTATATCAGTTGGTATTTGCTTAGTTATTCAAGCCCAGGCTTTGGCCAGTCATTTTATGGGACAAAACAAATATTTAGCTGTTCATTCCTCTACCATATAGCAATGTTATATTCCAGCTATTACAGACTGCCATTAGTTTGGTCCAACTGGCTTTGGACAGTTCTCTCTGAACCAAAACACTTTTTATGGTGCCTGTAAAGACAATTCTTTTATTGCAGATGAGATTTTGGTTGAAGAGGTTCCGCCTGCCTTGCATGTTTTCTTTTGTACATTAATTTTTCACTTTTTTATTTATGCTTTCGTGGTAACCTGTCAAAAGCTGGTGCTAAATTATTATTTTCTCCAAACCCAGACCTATAAGACTATAAAGGGTGTCCCAATTTCTCTGGGGCTCTGATCCCAGCCATGCCAAAATTACAATGGGCCAAAGCTTGGCTTTTGCCAGCAGAGAGGTTTTGATTTTTTGGCTGCAGCCTAGAAAAGCTCTTTGAGGGCAATTCCCCTCAGCCCATGCCAGACAGGGGAGCTGTGAGCTGGAAAAGCAGAGCTCAGACAGAGCCAAAACCATTGCTGGGTGTCAGAGCTCACCAAAACAAAGCCAGGAATTTCTGCTCCAAGGAAATGAGAGTTTGGGGAATTCTGCTGGGTTTGATGGCAGTCGAGCATTCCCAGACACCTGACTGTCCAGATGGAGATGTTGGAACATGGATAATCCTGATAAATTAACTAGGGAGGGAGCAGAGATGAGAGATGGATAAACACCTCCTACTGTCTTTAAGAAATTTAAGGTAAACAAAACTTTAAATTTCTGAATTTAATTTAAAATAAATTAAAAAAGCAGCAGAGAACATGAGTGTACCTAACTTTCATTAATATCATGAGTGAAAGGAGTGGTGGAAACAGCATTTTCAGGGAAACATTAAACCCATCCTAATAAAGCTAATTCAGAAATTTAAATTTATTTTTGCTGCAGCACACAAGGCTGAAATTAAATGACACTTTATCTAATACTGGTTATACATTGTGGTATTAACAGACAGCTCACTTTTTCTTCTTTTGTTCTTTCTTTCGTATTTTCTTACATTGAATTTCATCTGTTCTGTGAACTCTTAAAAATCCATGCATTAACCCAAAATCTTTCTACAAAATCTGAGAAAAAGAGAAGCCATGTGGCACATTGAAAGGTAAGACCACATCCAGGTGAAAACTTTTCTCTGACTAGAAATTACGTATTCAAGAGTAATGACTAGTATTGGATTATTAGTTCAGGAAAATATATAAATATAAATATAAATATAAATATAAATATAAATTAAATAAATATGAATAAGCTACATCTATCTATATAAATATGACTTGGCATTATTTCTAGCTATATTTTATTTTCTCAATGAAAAGAAAATAAATTTTAAAAAATAATTAAACCAAGAAAAAATACTTTCTGAAGGAGTTTCAATCGCCTTTTAAAATTTATTCCACCATCTTATCCAAATTTTTAACTAACTCTATCCAGATTTTAACTAAACAGGAACACAAAATACAGTAAAAATATTTTCCATGAATTTTGAGGAGAGTTTACTTGGTTCTACATAGAAACTTCTCAAGACCTACTTCTCTAAAAACGTCCAGTCTCCTCTCCTGCAGCTGTAAGATATGAGTTGCACATATTTTGGTCTGTGTTGTGATCTTGACAAAACAGACTGATTTGAGATGAGGAAATTGGAAAAATCAGGAGCAGTGTTGAGGGCTGATACCCAAACACAAACCATTTACAGCTCGCCACAAACACAGCTCCCAAGAAACAGAAACTGTGTGTCCAGGGTCAGCTGATGGATTTTATGTTGGGAAACATTCCATAATCGCCATTCCTTAAGGACTGACTGGCAACCTTTTTATTTATTATTTTTTGAAATTCTTTTTATTGATAAATAAAGATCATCAACATAATGAATGCAGTTGAATGACAGTGACTCATTTACAGACTAGTATCTATACCTTAATTAGCCTTTTTAATTAACAGGAAGAGCATAATTTTGTTTACCTAGTCTATTCTCCTCTCCACAGGCACCTGACAGATGCCAGGATGAGGACAGGAAGGTATTAGGTGGATTTTTCTTCCAGAAGTGAATATAGTCACTTTTATAATCCATGTCCACTTCTTTCATTCACAATGTATCATTTCAAGGTGATGAATTGTGTAATACCTTAAACATCTTCTTTTTGTGTTCATTTAAAAATGTCTATACCTGGTTCCATTTGATAACAATTTTCTAATTAAATAACAAACTAGATTGCAGTTTTCTATTTAAAAAAAAAAAAGTTATGGATTTATTAATTTCACTTAATGACTTTGTAGAATGAAATTTATATTTTAGACTTAGTGTCATTTACTCTGTAGGGGAACTTTAAAAGTTAGATTTACATCTTAGGATTTTTGAAGCACTAATCTATATTAGTTGTGTTGATGGTTGATTTCTTCATTTGACTTATGATAAATTCTTCAAACTTTGGTTTAAATTAATTAAATTAAAAGCAATTTAAACAGCTTTAAACAACAATTAATTAATCCATAGTATGTTTTGTTGTTGCTGTTATGGTTTAATCCCAATGAGCAGCCAAGAGTCATGCAGCCATTCTGTGTTTTTAGAATTCCCTAAAAATTCTGTTCTTAGGGTTTATCGTTGTTAGATTGAATGTAAGTAAAGTAATACAACTAAGTATTTCTCTGCTCACTCTGATACCTAAATCGTACAATTAAAACACCAGATAAAATAGAAATACCCAACAACCCAACCCATCCAATTCACCTTCAACTCAGAAAAGATAAAAGTAACTACAGGCCATTTTGAGGCAATGATGAAAATTTGTGTCTCCCTTTCACCATTTGAGGAACATTTTGCATGGCCTCAGAATTCTGGAATCGTATAGGTTGGAAAATCCCTCCCAGCCCATGGAGTCCCAGCTGTGCCCAGTCCCCGCCCTGTCCCCAGCCCGGAGCTCTGAGTGCCACCTCCAGGTGACACCTGCAGGGCTGGGCACTGCAAACCCCCTGGGCAGTGCCAGGGCAGTTCCTGAGCCCCCTTTCCATGGGGAAATTCCTGCTGTGCCCACCCTGAGCCTGCCCTGGCCCAGCCTGAGGCCGTTCCCTCTGCTCCTGTCCCTGTTCCCTGGAGCACAGCCCGACCCACACCTTGTTATAACCTTCATGCACTTGCAGAAAACAACATATCTAGAAAATTACAAATGTAAAATATGATTAATACATCACTAGAAGTTGCCCACTGAGATTCAGAGAAACCCACAATAAAGAAGAACACTGAATCATTTGATCACATAACCAGATTAACACAGGTCTGGTCAGACCCTTGATGGGTTGAAGGCCCAGGTGAAAGAAAAGGCTGGAAAGATTGAGGCTTCATGTTCATGAGTGAAATGTGCTTCATCCTCATGCAGTAACACATCTTCTTCTCATTCTCTCTTCCATACAATATCAACAGACACATTGCATTCAAACCAGCATGCAGCTTCCAATTTTTTAATATCTCTTATTTCCCACACTGCTGCCTGCATTGCCAAGCTGTAAGTCATTTGTTGGTGTAAATCAGTGTTATTTTTGCAAAAGCTTAAAACAGTGTACACTCTTCTTATGTTTCATCCTCCATGATTCCTGTAAGCATGTATAATAAATGTTAAGAATCTTCTTTCTTGAGGGAAAAAAAACCACCCCAAAACAGAAATCCATGTTCCTGGTGATAACCACACCAATTCTGTGTACTCTATTCCTGCCAACTCCTTGTAACAATATTAGAATCACACTCTTGGGCTCAATCCTACCAAAGATGATAAGCTATGCACATAAAATCCCCCCGGTAAGTTTCTTTAACCAGATTTTAGATTATCATTCCTCATCTGAATTAAAATGTGATTATTGTAAATGGTTCCCTTGCCTTTCTGGGCAAAGCAGAGAGTGTTTAAAATTTGATTCAAACAGAGTGAAAACAACAGTGGATGCAAAAGCTGCTTTAGAGAGGAGGCAGAACAGCTGTAGATGCTCAGTGAATATCACCAATAAAAATTATTATGGTGCTGTTTAGACAACTTTTTTTTAATCAACCTGATAACAAAGTATTATAAACTGGCAGTTGGGTATTTTATAATAGGAGAAATCTTTATTATTACCTTATGTTCATTTTTGGTTTGTTTAAGATTTGCAAGCCATTTGTTATATTTTATTGTATTCTGTGTCCATTTTTCAATGGGTCTAGTCAAAAAGTGTTGAGAACTGCATTTTACAATGTTTCTGGCAGTGATTCTGAGTAAATATCTAGGGAAGATGGGCTGTAAGAAGTGCTGGGGGGTTTTATTTTAATTTTGTCCTGCTTTCAATGAAAACTGGGCTACCCATGGAAGCAGAAATTCCCTGTGCTCCTGCAAATTATTTAAGTGCAGGAGTGCTCTATATGGTAATGACATAATAGTAATTTATATGAGTACCTAAAAGCCAAAATATTAGCCAAAAATCTCTTTCCTTTAACATGAAGCAAAATCTTGCAGGAAAGTTTAAACTGCTTCATAGAGAAGCAAGGAAATTCAGCCCATGCCTCAACAACTCTTTTTACTCTTCATGAAAATTCTGTTGGAAAAAATTATCTATCTTTTATCATCAGGCTACCCTGTATTTCTTGCTGTTCATATTAATGTTGCTGTTATTGATATATAATTAAAAGTGTCTTGCCTCAGTTTACGCTAAAAATGTAATGCTCACTTTCTTTCTTAAGGGTTAATATTCACACTTTTTCTTTACTGTTTTGCTTTAAAAGTTCACTTCAATAAAAGCTGTGAAGTGTAGCCTGGCCTTTTTAATCTTCTTCTTCTTCTTTTTTTTTTTTTTTTTAATTTTTTTTAATTTTTTTTTTTTACTTTTTCCCTGGAGGAAAGGAAAATATTTCACTCCTGTACTTAATTGAATTGAAAGTGGATGTATCAAATATATCATTGAAGGTAATGTCAAGCAACATTCCTCTGCTGATATATTCAGTGAAATCTGTTTAAGTGACAGGTATTTCACAGTGATCAGCCCTCCTGAAGCATCTGACAAAGTTCTTCTGTGCAGAGGGACCTGGGGGTGCTGCTGGGGACAAGGTGGCCCTGAGAGGGTCCTGGGGCCAGGAGGGCTAGGGGTGTTGATGTTCAGGAACACACAGTCACAGAATGATCATATGCAGGAGCTTTTATTGAAGAGCTCTGGGTGTCAGGGGTACAGACCCAAATCTGACCCAACATGGTTTCGAGCTGAACATGTTTTATATTTTAGTGTTATATAACTTACATATTCATTATTACACTTACATTGTTCTATTGTATACAGTGATTTCATCCAAGCATGGATTTCTTATGATCCTCCTCAAATGCCTAACATAGTTTCTCATGATTCTTTAAACAATAATTATATCAGATCACATCTAACAATTATATCATTTATCACATACTGACTACACAGGTGCAGTATCACATGATCTAGGAAACACAGGGCCCAGCATTTCCCAGGGCCTACCTTTAACACTTTCCCAGGGCCTACTAAGCCTTTCTTTCTAACTCCCCGAATTTTTAGTGATTTTAAAATCTTTTACTACCAGGGGGACCCTGGGGTGGCCCGAGGGTGGGAGCAGGTGAGGGAGGGGATGCTGCCCCTGTGCCCTGCCCAGCTGAGGCTCCTCTAGTGGTGGCTTGTCCTGACCCGCCTGCACCTGCCCCACGAGTTCTGACAAGCGGTGCCGTGGCCTTGCTCGCTCACACCTGCCCCACAGGCCGAGGGCTCTCAGCACAATGGCCCAGGAATCTTCCCCACCTTTGGCCAGATGCCACTCCTTTGCATTGAGGCTGTATAAACTGCAACTTTTGACATGACTCTGGTGAGCCCCCACGGACACGGCGAATCTGTGTGGCTGGACCATGGGGATTCCGTCTCGTTGGTAGCTATATTCCCCTTCCCTCTTTCTTTCTATCCTTTATTTCCTTTTCTGATCCCTCTCTCGCATTTGCCGTTGGCCCTCAGTAAAGGTGCATTTGTTGTGATTGAACTGACAGGCCCCTGCTGTTTGTCTTTTGCACTTTTGGGATCTGGAAAGGAACCATCACGGCCCCGCCGGCCCCAGCGGATGGTGCCAAGGGGATCCCATCCATGCCCCCAAACATCTCCAGGGGCTGCCAGAGCCTGGGCCGGGCTCTGCTCGGTGCTGCCAGTGCCAGCAGCAGCAGCAGTGGCCATCAAATAAAGGGCAGCGAGGTGCAGGGCAGCAGGGGGGAGAACTTGTGTCCATGGAGGGACAGCAGAGCCCTGGAGCAGCTGCCCAGGGAGGGCCTGGAGTGTCCCTGTCTGGAGACATCCCAGCCCCAGCTGGACACCTCCCTGTGCCCCTGGCCAGGGCACCCTGCCTGGGCAGGGCTGGGTGATGTTCAGAGATCCCTTCCAGCCCCAGTTTTTCTGGGATTCCTTGATGCTGATCTTTGGCTTTTGCCTGTGCCTGAACCCAGGAGATTCTTAAGCAAATCTTTATTGGCTGTATAAAGTTTATCACCCGTCATTCAGGGCCAAATTGAGTCTGGATTTTTGTCCTGTACATGACAAGCCAAGCAGTCCAGCTGCTCCACAGGGCCTTAACCTGATGCTGTGAGAGAACTGCAGTTTCATCCTCTGGAGGGTTGCCTTTTTAATGTACTTAAATTATTACTTTATATGCTAATATTTATTTGCCTAGAAATCAAATACTCTTGAACATGGCTTTATATGTTCAGTAATATTTCTCAACATACCACAAGCACAAAAAACCAAAGCACTGCACTGCAAATTAAATAAACTCTGCCTTTTCCAATGTGTTTGTTGCATTTTGTGCTTGTACACATGACTCAGACAACTCTCCATGACTTTAGAAAGGACAGGCTGCTTCAGCAGCATATCAGATCACTGATGTGGGAGGAATTCGTTTGCTAAATTACTTGCAGAACAAATACAGCCTTTCCAAGCCTAACTTGGCCCTTGGATACACCTTAAACATTCAAATGTCACACAATAATTCCCACTGAAATTTCATTTTTGGTAAAACAAATCAGGAATAAATAAGTATAGCAGTGCAGGAGTGGATGTTTAGAAAAGCCAAATATAAAATAATTGTTTCTTGTTGGATTTTTTTACTATTTATTTTCTCCTTCAGCAAAATAAATAAAAATATTTTGCTGATTGCATCAGGAACAATTATTTGGGTTTGTTTTACTAATTTAATATTTTCAAAATATTTGTTATATATTCTCACAAGCATTATAGAAAAAACATTTAAAAACAAAAAGTAGGTACTGATGTTGCAAATATCTTCCCATCATTATTAACCTGGTTTACATTCCTTTTCATTCTTGAAGGATCACAAAAGTTGACATATAGGTTACAAAATGGGAAACGGCAAAGTGCTGACGGATGGCATCTCTCCTGGGCAGTTAAAAAAAAAAGATGTTTTGGGGCCAGAGAGTGCCTGGGGAAGGTTAAAGATCTGGATAATATACTGACAAATCCTGAGTGTGTTTCTTATATTCCTACCAAGACAGTTCATCCAGGCAGCAACATGATCAAGATTGCACAGACTGGATCCTCTCATCTCAGGGTGATGTATTTTCTATTCACCATATATCAAATACTGTCCCAAAAAGGCTCATGACAGCATTTGAGCACCTCTCAGCATTCAGCACATTAGCAGTGACAAAATGACAGCTTTTGGCTTTGTTCATTGAAAGCACTGCAGAAATTTTTTTTTTTTGGTAGAAGGGAGAGTAGAGGAGAGAGAAGCAGAGAACAAAAAAAAGAGGTCATTTATGCTTCCCAGTCAAATATATCCAGGAAGCTAAAACCCCACCACCTTTTGTGATAAAAATTCTGCAAAATCACAAGCATCCCTTTCTGTGCTCAGACAGGTTCAGCTTAGACAAAGCCACACTGTGATGACACTTTCTCTGCCTTAACTTTGAGCATAAAAGAAAATACGTGACAATCATTCCACTTTGAAGGCAGGCACAAAGGAGAAGTTTCTAGGACTGGTGGAAATAAACTGTCTCCTTCTTAAAGAATTTTTTAATTTAAAGAAATCTTAATGCTAAGTGTATATATGTATATATACATTTTTCATTATTTTTTTCTTTATATACAAATGTTCTTCAGGTACTCATAAATATCACAGTTTCTTATCTAATTATTGAGACAGGGGTTTTAGTTTTATTTCTGCCAGTCCAGATAGTTTTACCTCTGTCTCTTAATCTCCACGCAAAACCATATTTTTCTTCTTCATGAAAGTAGGGGGGGAAAGAAATTGTAGCCATAAAAAAAATGGATTCTGTGCTGAAACTAATGGAAATGCTGCTCAGAAGAAGATCATGTTGCTCCAAATGTTGAACAGCTGGGATTTACTCTTGAAAATCAAGCAGTACATAGGGTGGCATCACAAGCAGTTGGCACAGAGTGACAAAACACTTGTTTTCAGGCTCCAGAAATCCCCAGAACTGCTGAAAGGGAGTTTTATAATTTCTTTGAATCACTCCCAGCTCTCAATAAAGGTGTCTGAGAATACCCAAAGGAGCAGCAGGATTAATTTCTCCGGGTGTAAGGCCCAATAATTCACAGCTGATAGACTGAACCCACCAAGAAACATTTCCTGAAAAGTGTCACTGACTTCAGCTTTGAAAATATGATGGACTTGATGAAGGTATGCCAGGTGAATTAGAGACATATTAAATAGGAAATTATCTCCATAAATTACATTCTTTCTCAGGAAACTTCATGTACTTTGGGTTTATCTGTGAACATTTGCAGTAAATCTTGGGCCTTTATTAAAGGAAATGTGTTTCCGTTTTAAAATTTAATAAAGAAAGAGTTCTAGAAAGGATTTCTGGGAATTCATTTGGGCCATAGAAACTACATCATATAAGAGATTTTGCTGAAGCAGAAGAAGATGATTAATTAAGATATAAGCATGGGAAAACGCAAAAAAGTAACAAATTGGTTGGGCTTTTGAAAACAAAGCAAAACAAAGGAAAAAAAAAAAGGCCTAGTAAGCTCCACAAATAATTGAACTTATCCAGTGTGGAGAGAATGGGAAGATTTATTTTTTTTTTTAACCATGGTAGGCCTAGTAAGCTCCACAAATAACTGAACTTATCCAGTGTGGAGAGAATGGGAAGATTTTTTTTTTTTTTTAACCATGGTGATTATTGCTGCTTTCATGCAGTCACCCTGGGTTGTTCAAAAGCTTTTGGAACACAAAACCTTTAATTCTTGGTGTGAGGTATGTAAAGGTATCTGAAACAACTCATGCAAGCAGTCAAATGTCAGAGAAATTTGAGAACTCAGACTCTGGGCTTTGCACAAGTAGAAATATATAAGAACTGATCTTAAACTATGATCTGTAGTAAAAAACTCAGACCCAAATGCAAAGCAGACAAACAAGAGACACAAAAAAACACCCAAAAAAAACCAACCAGACAAAGAAACAAAAGCCTCAGCCCTTATTACTGTCTAAATTTATACCTCTATACCTAGCGAAAAATGCTTATATTCAATTTTCTGGTAGCCATTCATTCTCACACATTGAAAAACCAAAGCACTTGATAAAACTTAAAAACTTTATTGTTATGATTTGGCTCTTTTGGGTATTTATGTCTATGCAACTATTCCATTAATGGCTTACTAATTTTCATTGCCCTTGAGCCATTTTAGAAATAAAACCATGCTGAGATAGACACATGAGCTGACATACATTATCCTGAAAACCAGAATTTGTAAACAAATGTCTAAGGATCTTCATAAAGACGTGAATGCTGATAGGCGAAGAAGCTCAAATAATAAGTGAGAAATATAATTATTCTTATATTTACTGTGGTTTGAAGCTATGAGTTTCTTCTTGGGTTGGTTTGGGGTCTTGCTGGTTTTTGGTTTTGATTTTTTTTTTTTTTTTTTTTTTTTTTTTTTTTTTACTTAAAAGTGTTTACAGAGAAGAACTTGCTGCAGAATGAAATGGGAAAAAATACCATAATTGTTTCTGTTGTTAGAGTTCAAATAATTGTGTCAGCATGGGAGGTAAAGCAGAAAAGAGCATCTTTACAACTGATTATGTCTTTTATAATAATACTTGTTATGCATTTTCCTAATTTATAGGACTTTAATGGCTATAAAAATATCAGGGAAAATCATTCAACAAGCTGCTGGTGGTAGGTTTTCTAGTCGTAAATAGAAGTAAAAGAAAAAAAAATTGATTGAATAAGTTAATAAGTTAAGTTTTTAACCCTGAGTTACTTAAAAGGTGTTTTTATCTACATTAGGTCAACAAACATTGATAAAATTCCCCCTTCCCCACTGCAAGAATTAATGATTTATTAAATGTTTTCCTCATTAAGAGCAATATTAGGCAACCAAGCAAACAGGAATTTCTGTAAGAAGAAACTACTTTCATGTATTTTTATTGAGAACACAAACAAATAGGAATTCTTTGAAAATGCCTATATTTAAAATGAAAACAAGAAAAAGTTTAATATTTCTCTGGTGGGACACCTCAAGATGTGTCATGCTGAACCAGCTAAATGTTCAACACAATGAAACTTCATTTTTTCACAAAATCCTTGTTTTTACATGCAACATTTTGTGTTCCCAAGTCTTTACCCTAAAGTTTACATATTTAAGGCCTGGATTGGTAGTTCTACATTGTATACCAAGTATTAAAACCTCCCGTGTTTAATGCATTTAGTTTATATTCTGAGAGAGTGGAGGCATCTCCTCAGTGACTGTTTTATAACATTCATTTCTAACTCCAATTCTAATTCCTATGGTAGGAGCTATATGTAAGGATCAAGGAAGAGTATATCTTCATTTTTCTCATTTCCACTGTGAAAGGTAGAAGGAGTGTGTTTTAATTTCTGCTTTTTTTTGCTTTTTTGCTTTTTTTTACCACCAAATCTCCAAAGATCAGTGTCATTTCTCACTTGACAGATCTGATTTTAAATGTAACTGACTGTTATTCAGAGCAGTGCAATGGTGTAAGGGATTTACATATTCCACAGAAAAATAGCTTCCCTTTTCTTTTTTCTTGTTGCCTGTCTGCTGCAATTGTAATGATAATATCTACTCAATGAAGAGTTTCATAGTTTTTTTGATTTTTTTTTTTTTTTTTTGTGGCAAATTAACAGCTGGCTTGATATAAATAGTGCCTTCATTGTTCTTCTGAAAAGGAAAGTACATAATTTCTGGAAGTGAATGTTCTGCACATTAAAAAAAAAACCCTAAAAAATTAAACAAAATAGTGGAAGTGGTGGAAAAGCAGCTATTGAGATTTCTCACTTTCACCTACACTTGTACTTTCCAGAGAGCAACATTCCCCTGGTTATTTATACAAATGAAATCCTTGTCTTAGGTCAAAATCACAACAGACAAGGAAAAAAAATCAACTTTCAGGTGTGCAGTCATTCCACAGGGCTGAATATGGCTCTGCGATTTAAACTGCCCCTTTTCTATTCTCTCTGTAGATGGGATCATTAATGTATATCCAATTTCTCATTAAGTGAGTAGAAATCTAGATTCCCATGTCATCTGCCTCATTCAGTGAAGATCAATTTAAATGGCAGCTTTCATGAGAAATTTTGTGCAGGGGAAAGGTTCATGTAGGGATGGGCATAAGAGGGATTATGTTCCATGACATTAAATTTTGGGAAACTTTAGTAAATTAATCAATTTGTTTTAGCCGCTGGACTTTCTTAGCCTGGCTGATATACAGGATTCAAGTTCAAAAATTGTTTTTAGAATCCTCTATGTTATATTTAAGAAGCTGTGGCAGTCCAGGGAAGGTCCTACTCACTGAAAAAGGGGGAAAAACCCCTCTACTTTTAAAGAGAAAAAAGGAATAGCCTTGAGACATAATTTTTACTTGCAACAGTGAGCAAATTGTCAGGGTTGTACAATCCCAAAAGAATTTGTGGGAATTTGAGTTTAAAATGATCCTTGTTATATTTAAAATACATTGAAGTCAAAATTCCTATCTCTATTTTGTATTTTAAATTTTTTATGATCTTCAGTTAGCTTTTTCCTTTTTTTACAACACTTTCATTTTGTTCCTTGCCAAAGAAAACAATCTTATAGATTAAAATACTGCCAGGGAGACTAGAATAAATTAATTGTTTTATCATTTGTGAATTCAAAAATCTAAGTCAGGATGACAGAAGTGTGATCAATTCACCACTTGATATTAAAGTAATCCTAATTATTTTGTAAAAAAATAATTACTTTGTAATGGGAATAGAGACATAAATGTGATTGTGTCTTTTGATGACAACTATAGTCCTTGGTACTCTCTAAACAAAATCACTTGCAAACCACACCAAATAAATGCATCAAAGTCCTTTAGAGATTAAGTATATAATATGAAATATTAGATAGGAATTACTTTTCCAAAGAATGCAATTTCTTGCACCTAATGAATGTGGTAATTTAGGTATTCAAGTCACCATTTTTATGTCCTAGTAAATGAACCTTTAAAGCAGGGAAAAGTCTTTGGTGGACTGAGGGAGGTCACGCAAGTCTCAGTGATAAGTGATTTTTCTTGGGGTCATAATAACTTGTTGGCATTTATTCTGTATTTTACACACTGTCCCAGGGACTATGTGCATACTGTGCATTGAAAGAACTCCCAAAATATTCTGTGAAACTGAAGAGAGCAGCAAGTGGAAGCTCAACTAAATACAAAATACGTAAATGATACATAAATAAATAAAAACAAAAAAAAAAAAAACCAAAAATATGTAATTGATACAAATAAAAACAAATATATGCAAATTATTTATGTATTCCTGTAAAACTATAAAGTGCTACAATAGGGAAATTGTCAAAACTCCAAACCAGTGCAGAAAATTTTTAAAAACAAACAAAGAAACAAAAAACAACAGTGACAAAAGCAGCAAGAAAGTGCAGGAGAAAGTAAAAAAAATTCAGTGCTCCGTTTTAATAGACACAGGCTGGATGGCAGGAAAATGGATACCTGTTAGAAATAATAAATAAAAAGGTTGAGACATAACTCAGAAATCTACAGCCTGTATGAGAAATTAGGTTAAAATACACATCAAGGAGACTTATATAAAAATAGGAAATTAGTGCCAGGATACTTCTCTTAAAGATATTTTTATCTACATTACAATTCCTTGAAATATCAGGATTCACAAAGAGGTAAAACCACATCATACAGTCAAGCCAATCCATCAGCAGTAGGACCAGTACTCTAAAACTCAAAAAAAACCCCAAAAATAGGGAAACAGACGGCAGACTGTGAAACAACACAGCAAGGAGCAAATTCTCATCAGGTTAAAGGTTCAAGCTGAGAAATCAAAAATGTATTTGGACTTCTAAGATCTGGTTTACATCTTCTCATGGACTAGCTGAAGGTAATTGTAAAAACATTTTGATTATTCATTTTATAAAATAAACTTAATTCAACTTTTTCTTCCTATAATTATGAACTAATGTAGTAAATAATTTTGGTTTTTGTTCCTTTTTTTTTAAAGCAATGGAAAATAATCCATATATTAAAATGAGAGGGACAATGCTGTTTAAGTACATGAACTTATCTGAACTTCTAAAAACAGTGTTGATCTAACACCTTCAATGTGCAAAAGCCTTGAATTTAAAAGGAAATATTTCCACTCTTACCATTGTTTCTGAACTGGGTCCAGAGACACCAGTTTTAGGATATGTCAAACTGGAGGTGTCCAAAATTTCTGAAAAATAGAGTTGCTTCTGCAGGCACTTTTGAACATTCAAGCCATCATTTTTCTCCACTTTTTCTTGGCAGGTTGGAAACTTACATAATTCCAAATTGTTTTGGCAAGCAGGAGGCTGCAGAAGGACAGCTCCTTGCTGAGATCCTCTCTCTGCACCACAGGTTTATTTCAGAGTTCTTCGGCTGTTTGCGCACTTGCAAAAATCTGCTCATGTGCATTTATTTCCACCATTGAACCCGCTTCCCTAATTGATATTTAGCTCCCATAATGGGCATTTTTCAAAGATCATAGTGTGAACAGAACATAATCATATTCTTTCACTGCATTATATAACTTCAATTTCAGGCCTTCTGGCTTTCTTAATTCCTGAGCTATGGAAATTGCCGGGCGAAATGATTTCTCCCGTGACCCCATTGCTGAAAGGGAAAGCAGTGCTCCTGCTGCAGACTTTTTCTTGCTAAAATAAAGAATTGGTGGCTAATTTGTTCCTTTACTCTTAGAACATTTTTATTTACAGGCTAGTTACCTTAAGTATCTCAAAAAATATTTTAAAAAAGAAAGAACAGCTATAGAAAGAATAATAGTATTTTAAGCTTGCACTTAGAAGAAGGAACCAAAGGCTGAGGTATAAAGGGGTGCATGGCAGCATTTTATTTGTATATTTATTCATTCATTCACTCACTCATTTTTTCCTAAGAGTTGTAGTTCAGAAGCACGGAGCTTATATTAGGCCTCCCACAGTTTTGTTTTCAACATTTTATTTATTTTAGTATTACCCTCTGCTCATCTCTTTGTAAGTAATTATATCTTCCATAAGCACAAAAACCACATACTCTGCATATCTATGTCATGCATTGACATGACCATGAATTTTACAAGAATTCATGCAAACATAGCAAAAAACAAAACCAACTTGTGAAGACCCCACTAACATTTTATGTCATAAAGCATAGGAAATATAGGGATAGATAAGGGGAAACAATTACTTAGGTGAGCTTAGTCAAGGACCAGACTAAGTGAGCAGTAGGCTGGCTCCTCTCCATAAAAAAAGAAATTAAAAAAAATTAAAAAAAAAAAAGCTGATTCTTTAACACAATTGATTTGATCTTTTGGGACAGTATATGGGACTGCTGTGACAAAAGATATCTGTTCTAGTAAGATTTGATTGATATTCACACCTCAGGAGGCCCACAAATTGAGCTAAATTAGAAGATGTGTATGGAAGAGCGCTGCTGATGAAAGTGCATGCTTCTTAAGCCTCCAGATTGTGTCTGTCAATGTTTAACCAGCTCAAGTCAGCCAGCCTGAGACTGTCTTTGAGAAGCAGAGAAGTTGAGAACTTGGAGGGATGTCTGCTTTTGGAGTGAACCAACACTTCAAACTTGGCTTGGCACCAAATCCTTACTGAATGTATTTCAACAGCAATAAAACAGCAGGGAGAAAAATGGCTTTATCCACATGTCCTCAGTACTTGCCTTCAGCATTAATATCTATATCACTGTCACATATTTTCACAGGAATGTTAGAGATAATCAGCTAGAAAGTCCTCCTGACAGCACACAAGGAAACATGAACCTTGAGCTGCATAAAGCGACATTAGGATGCCTCAAGTTTATTGTAGTATTTTCAAAAAGATCTAAGACCATGTTCTCGTATATAAAAAAATACAAATAGATATTTACCAAGCCTCCCTAGCAGGAGCAGCCTCTGCACAACAGGCAGTTCTATCACTTTGTTCCTGAAAATGCCAATACAGGGATTATATAAAAGAGAATGAAGTGCCCCCCTCTCAGAACATAAACCAATGAGAAACTCTTCCACACCAGACACTTTTGAAGAATTGGATTTTGACATAGATAGAAAACACAGAATCTTTGAGGTTGGAAAAGACCTCCAAGATGGTCAATTCCAATTTTGACCCATCTCCACCTTGTCAACCAGGGCATAGCGCCAAATGCCACTGTTTGTTCAACGCCTCCAGGTGATCCAACACCTCCCTGAGCCCACTACGAGCTTTGGCATTTATTCCACTGAAGCAATTCCTCCTCCCTTTACTCCCTGCTAGGAGAACTGCAGGTAGGAGGGGAGATAAACCAAAACAGATTTAGATTAGCAAAAAAAAGCATAATTTGATTTTTTGCTGGTGAGCAAACAAATCATATCTATTCAACATGTATCCAGTTTGTGTTTGTCATCTGCAAAAGTAATTACTGGTACTGGCCACACTGCTGCTTTGAAATGCTATAGTGCACAGAAGCTCCTGTAGGAAAACTCCAGAATATTTTACCTGTCTGCTTCTTGCTCACCTCTTGGGCAAATTTTTTAAACACAGTTCCAGAGCAATGCAAACAGCAGTATATCAAAGGATTGGAGGAGACTGCGCTGCACATAAAACACAGCTTGGAACTGACAGAGAGAAAAATTGGAAACAACGATTCTCTGAGCAAATAATCTCATCTCATGTTGTTTTCCACCCCTGCAGTTCTCATTTGTGGAGAAGCCAAACAAGCTACTCTAACAGATGTCTTTGCCACTGATTTAAAGTCAAAGGTAGGACACTTCCAATATCCATCTAATTCAAGCAGGAAAGCTTTCTACTGATAGCCACAGAGCAGCATGGAGCCAGTGCTCTCCCTCTAAGCAGGCAGGTTGGTGTTTATTGCTCTTACACAGCACTGACTTGTGTGATTCTGAGTGACTGATGATTACTGCCCTCAGCAAAAAATCCCATTATCAGGGAAAGGCTACAGTTATATATACATATATAATGGAAGCAATAAATGGATATTAATTTTGGTAATCAGCAAAATCAGCAATTCAGCATTCAGTAAGACTCCTTCAGAGATCATTTCAGATGGAGTGATATTCATGGTTTAGTGACTCAACACTGGTACAAAAGGATATGCTAACTAAACCTGTCTAGACTTATGGAGAAAACCAACCAAACAAATAAACCCCAAAAAAACCCACAAACAACAAACCATATTTTGCTCATACAGCTATGGTTTAAGTAAGATTGCCTGGCCAGGTCCTGGCAAACCCTTTCTCTAAATCAAAACTTTCTGTTAAAATAGCATAACACTTCAGCACTTTGCTTGTGAGCAAAGCCTTTGGGATGTGAATTAAATATAAACTCACAACTGAGCATGCACTGGTGACTTCTGTAGCTTGAAATCACAGCTCTGAGGAAAGTGCTCATGTTCACTTTGAAGTGCTACGACTTGAAACGAGGGATAACAATCTAAATAAGAAAACCTCTGCTTTCTTGATCAAGGCACACAAGGAAGAAGAAAGATAAACCTGACACAAAGAGAGGAGCAGCATTTGATTTTCACTTTGGAATTAGCCATGGCTAAAACAGGCATTCTTTCTGGAGACAGAAGCCACTACTTTCTTGCTTGTATTCCTTCTCCCCTAGGCACTGGAAACTCCATTTCTTCTTTTGCTTGTGTCCTTGATACCCTTATTTATTAAGCCTGTTTTTTGAGAGCTCTTTATACTATACCAATATATATTTGTCCAGCAGGGATTCTTGCAAGGATTTTTTTTTTCTCCTCCAGAGTAACTCTTAGAATTTCTATGAGTACTTGATTTGTAGTTTTGGTTGATTTTTTTCTTTATTTCTTCCTTCACATGACAGTGAATTTGGGTGGATGGTAATTAGTACCATTTGGGAACCGTAAAATGATAAACATGCTATATTCCTAGAAAGGGAAGAGGCTGTTCAACAGCAGACAGCCTCATTTATTAAAAAACATTGAATTGTCTGGGTAATAATAACAAAAAAGTCTCTGGCATTGTATATGGAACAAAGAAAGAGCCCATGACAAATTGAGGCATTACATATCTCCAATGCTTTTTTCTTCGTCTATATAAACTTTCATTTGTTTATAGGCTTTTCTTAATGTATGCCATGTCCAAACTAAAAGAATGTAATTAAAAGAAAAGAAACTTAAGGAGAAAGGGAAAAAAATTGCCTGACCTTTAAAAGACATTTCTGCCTCAGATGCCGATCGACAAAATGTTCTCGCATTCTTATATATTTACATGGCCTCAGGCAGTTCCAATACAGAATTTTCTGTGCTGTGTGCTCTCCTACAAATCAGTAATTGAGGGTTGTTGCAGTGTACAAAGTCACAGTAATTTAACATTTTCTGTAAATGCCAGCAGAGGGTTATTCAGTTTCTGCAGGTCCCAAAGCCTTTTACACACCATCTGCCCCAAAACTGTGATGCTACAGGAAACCACCAGGAAAAGCAACAGAAAGCCTCCTGCTTGTTCCAAAATTGTGGAAATCTGCTTTAATATGTATTTACACAACAAATGATGACAAATATCAATAGCATGAAATTAGCTACTGATTAATGGCATTATTTAGTGGGTTTGACAAAAGCAAGGGAGCATTTGAGGTTTTAGTCACTTATCCAGCTGAATCACTTGCCCATGATTTAATTCCTGTGGCTGCTGAGAGGAACAGTTGGGTGACCCAAAAATTTGTCTTCACCTCCTGAAAAAACACTTATTCCAGATTTCACCAAAAAAAAAAAAAAAATTGCGTTAATTGAGAACATAAAAGCATAATTGTGTGTTTCTTATTTTTTGAGGTTTTTTATTTCCAGAAATGGTGACACTTGGATTTAAAATTAAGTGAGAGAGCACACTTACTCTCCTAGAGGTACAATGGAGACAGCTTGCATGATGGTTGTTCTCCCCTTGATGTGTTGCATCATTTTCTAATTACCTCTTCAGCCTGCATTTTTATTCCAGTGGTTTAATTGTTTTTTGTACCTGACACATACTGGTTTCTGCATTTTTGACTGATTTGTGACAAATATTTTCCCTGTATGGTCCTCTGTTTCTCATGACATTTGAAAGATGCCTACTTTTGTGCTTCTCTGTTGAGGGATATTTCATAATGACAGATATTTTTGACAGAATAGATGAGCAATAAACTACTCAAACTGTTAAAGGCTCAGCTGCCAGATTTGTATTTGTTTTCACAGTAGGTTAATGGTAAAGATCTTGATCCATTACCCAGCAGCAGCTTGTGGAGCCTAGGGGAGTGTCACTTGCAGATTTGGGAATCAGGCTAAACTACTAAATGTTTATTTCCATTAAAGAAAAATGCTTCAAAATACATTGCTCCTTTTCTCTCTGAACCATCATTCTTCATTCATCAGTGGTTTTCAGTTTGCTTTATTTTCACTTCTTATATGTATCCAATGGCACTAAGGCTAATGTTTATGCTATTAAATAAAATTACTTAAATATTTAAACAGTGATAGACACATTTATTCTAGTAACAAACCTCTTCAAATAGTCAAGAGAACATTACAATCTGAGTCAAGCATTATTTGGTTTCCATCTTTCTTAAGAGAGACTGTGAATGAAAGGAAAATCCATTTCTATGTTTCTGTTTGAATACAGCAGTATCCTCCACAGGTTAAATCAGTATTTAATGGATATATTTCACTTATTCTTCTCATTCTTGTACAGTTCATGTATGAACCTTAGGTATTTCTCTCCTTTGCAATGCTGTTAGCTGTTTCCCCAGTGAAAGATCTCCCAAACTCCAGGCTTTGTTTTGATTTTAATCCCATGTCATCAGAACATTAAAGATTTTAAAATATTTTCACCTGAAAAAATTTTTATTTGTATTCTAAGATTGTTACACAAGACAAGGATATTGATGCTTGTTTACATCTCTTGCAACTTTGATCTCTACGCCTAATTGATTTAAGATACAACATGCAGTTTAATAACTAAAGAACATTTGTTTGTAAAAATAAGACATAAAACTACTTACAAACATGATTTAGCCGCATCTGAACAGACTCCCTCCTGCATGACTCCTTAAAACTTTGTGGTGCTAAAGGGAAGGCTCACTCCTAAAAACCAGGAGCTGTTCCTAAAGCCCTATCTTACTTTAAATTAGTATTACATAAGCTTACATAGTCCAGACTCAAGAATCGTGGCAAACAGAGAAAATTGCATACAAACCAAAATCAAATGCAACTTCCATGATTAAAAACAAAATAATTTTTTAATTCATTCAAATACAGATCAGTATTTTAAAATACCAATTTAAATGTTTGGTTATAGTGAGGACAAGCACTTGACCCAATATTTTGCTGAAGATAGTCAGATCACAGAAAATCAAAGCTGGAAATGAGCTTGTCAAGGACTTAACATTTCCCTGCATTTTGACCTCTGTCTCTCTAATTTTCTCTTCCCCTGACTCTTGATACAAGGATTCGTTGGGGCAGAAATAAAATGACTCACAGGTCCCACAGCAGGAGGCTTACACCCCTGCTCCTGCAGCTCTGCCCCACAGGAGCACTTCCACTGTGGCAACTTACTCCACAGTTTTGAAGGACAGAAAACACTTTTGCCATTTAGTTTGCCCTGTTTCACAGCACAGTGGAATCATAACCAGGAATTTTTTTTTTAAACTCTCCTCCTCAGTGTTGGGCCTGTCCTGTGGGCCTGTGCAATAAGCCACACACAGGCCTTTACAAGGCCTATATTGTAAACACAGTGCCTGTGCTAATAAATTCAACCAAACAGTTTGAATATAATATCTGGGATTTGTAACTTGTAGTTAGGTGGCTGCTAATTGCATTTTGTTAGCTGATAATTTGGGCAGGGTGAAGGAAATTGCTTGAAATGGAGCTCATATATAGGTCTTCAATCCTTATTTCATAAACACATTCAAAATTTTCAGAATTTAGGTCTTAAGCCGCACCACCTAACAAAGAATAAGTCCAGCCACAGCATGCAAAATCTAAGTGTCTCTCATCTGTAAATCTTCCTTCCTTTAGAATTGATTGAGTTAGGCTGGACAGGTTTAAATGAGCGCAGCAAGAAAATTTCTATGAACTACCATGACTCCATGTAAGTATATTTATTTCCACAGATGCAGATAGATAAACAAAGTTTCTACAGGCTTAATGATTCTTTTTTTCAGATACAGGCAGGGAAGAAACCTGTAAAAGATCTGAAAACTTTATCACAACTGTTAATAAGGTTCTGTCTTCTGGAGAGGGGATCTTGCGTGGATTTGGGGTGAAGTCTTTGCCAAAGAGGGAGGTATGAGGGACTTTTGTTTGTTTGATTTTGTTTTGGTTTTTTCCTGAAGAAAAATGAAGAAACATAAACCACTCAATTATAGCTATATACACATAGAGTATCATTATTAAACATGTTAATTTAATATCTTGATTGAAATTTTGGATTATTGAAGCTGGTAGAAGAATAAAAACTCCTGTATTGTCCTTGAAGTTGAATTACAAGAGGAGTTGAAACCAGCTAATAAAATGCTTGCTCTTTGCATACATTTCAACTAAGATTTTAATGCTCCCACTCTGCAAATAAACCAACAGGATTAATCTCAGGCATTTCCATAAAATCAGGAAAGTGTGGTACTAATTTACTGTATTTCATTTATGAGAAAATATGATCCTCTACTTAATAATCCGTTTGTTTAATTTGCATTATAAAGTAGGCACAGGTTTTCAGAGGCCAACTTCCAAGAATTTCCCCTGCTGGAGAACATTTAGAAATTTGGGCAATTTTTAGCTGGAAAACGTCAGTCTTTCGGAGGTTATCTGAGCTCCACAGAGCCTGTGCAGATGCCCAGTCAGGAATGGGTTTTGCAGTTCTCAGCTGTGTTTTGTGGGGGTCTCTTTGCTTTCTTCATAGGCTGGAGATATGTTCCTTTTTACATTATCTCCTTCACAGTTGAAACAATCAGATATTTACTGTTTCTTTTTGGTTTGTTTTTTTTTTTTTTTACAGAAATTTACAGATTTTACAGAAAGCAGTTTGCTTTTTCTTAGGTTTTCCTGTCACTTCAGAGGACATATTTTTAATAGTTTAACCCACAATGCAATTTTTGACCCTCCCATAGCAGCAGATGTTACTCAGCACCCTACCTGAGGTTTTGAAACAAGTACCTCAAAGGCACATTTATACCTGAGGACCTTCCAAAATTAGCTTGAAATGTTTATGGCAGAAGAGTAGGGAACATGTAAGCAATTCACTCAAAGTGTGGCTGTGTAGTAGCTCTTGTGCTGGGAGCAAAGCAAGATAAAGTCCCTAAGGCCTGTGCCCTATTTTGAAATCCCCTCTTCAACATATTTTAAGGGCCTCCAAATGAAAAAGAGCATCCTTTGTGCCTGTGTCATGTTTGCTGGAATAAATGCTGCAAGCCTTTTTTAGAGGAATTTGAGTAATTAATGTAAGATAATCTATTTTTCTGTGGTGGTTAGCATGTATTATGTGATGCCACTACCAGATTCATGTTTAATAATAGCTGTTCTTTCCAAGCCTATAAGTGCAGAGTACTGCAATTATCATACTAATAGGTGGTTTAAGAACTGTGTGCATTTTAATGTGCACCATTCCAATTAGACTCTTGGGTTTTGGGGTTTTTTTTTTTGATAGGATAAATACAAAGATCTAATTGTCCAGGAGCTGAAAAGTACTGTTCAGAAATGTAGAAAAATGTTATGAAAAATGGAGTGATAAATAAAAAATAAACATATTTGTACCACAGCAAAAACCAAGGCAGGAGTGATAGGCAATATTATCTATTATCTATATTTGCTCTTCTAAAAGTCTCCCTCAGCATGATCTTGCAGAATGCTTCAGTTGACATGAATTTATATTTATTAAAGTTCAATTCCAAGGTACTTCTTTTTAAAATTAGTCTTACCAAAGGCAACTAAAGTGTATGGACAATTACCACAGAGTGAACAGCATTTCCACAGAGGAACAAAGCTACAAAACTTTTGCTTTATTTGGAAATCAGCTTATCTAGTCAGGAATTTTTATTTAAGAAAGAGTTAGCTAGAGTCCCCTGTCTTTCAACCACTCACAATACCTGGCAGTTCTGAATCTTTCTTTGAGAAAATTTTGTTATCTGGAATGGAATTTTAGGAGATACTTCTTGTAAAAAAAGGAGTTCTTTAGTTCTCAGTAATTTTGTTTAATTTTTATGAAATCTCTTGCTTTCCATGTCCCCATCCATAACAAATGCAGCACAGCAAAGTCAGTGTGTTAGTCATAAACAAAAAAAAAAAATCAGAGAAATCACCGTGTCCTTCATTGACTGAAAAATATAGATATACTGGATTTTTTGATTCAATCAGCACAAAGTGCTTCTATGTGAACATAAATATGTTTGCCCAATGTACTTGGCTTTTATGTCTTCTTCTGCATTATTTGCCTTTTTCCAAACTCTCCTTTTGTCCACAAATATGACAAATATGCAGGAACATTTTTTTATTGTTCGCCCACATATTTTATTTTGATCAGCCAGAAAGAATTTCAATTTTTCTTCAACTAGAGCAGAAAGAGAGGCTGGAGTTTTTCATACCCTGCCCTAATCTCCCATCCAGATAACATTTTTGAAACATTAAAAATAGAACTAAAAGGAAAATCTTCAATAATGGCTCTTCTCCATCAACATGAGCAAAAGAGGTGTGAAAACCCCATATTCAGCTTTTTGGATTTTGGGGTGGTTTTTTGTTTGCTTGAGGTTCTTTGTTTCATTTGGGGTTTTTTTTGTTTGTTTGGGTTTTTTGTTTGTTTTTACTTGGATTTTTTTAGTATTTGGTTGTGAGCTTTTTAGGGGTTTTTGTTTGGTTTTGTTTGTTTGTTTTTGTTTTGGGAGGGTTTTTGTTTTGCGTTGGACTGGATTTGGGATTTTTTTGTAATTTATTTTATTTTATTTGGTTGGTTTGTCCAAAGATTTTTAAGTCTTTCTGTTCACATAACCTCAGCTTTTGTGCAGTATCAGACAAAAATACTAACCAAAATGTTCACACTGATTGAAAATTACTTGAAATATTAAAAAAATAAGTCAATTCTTTTCATATGTTTGTTGATTTTTGGGCAAAAAAATGCTCAAGAATGTGAACTCAATAGTGTTTATGAAGATTTTGGATGGAAACTTGTTTCAACACATTTAATTTTTTCATAGAATGATAAAATTCTTCCTGCCTACGTCTTAGAGGAAGGTATCAAGGCTTCTACTTCTGGAGCTGTGTGTGTGCAAGTATTAAATACAAAATATATATCAGATGCCTGGATTTTGTGGCACATTCAATACTCTTTGCATTTCTGTTTTCCAGGACAATAAAGTTTTCACAGCAGGGGACTGAGAGCAGAATTCAAGGCTCCACATATTTGTAGTGTTGCAGTCACTCACCTGATTCCTGTCAAGTAGCAGTACCTAAAATTTGATTAATTTACACCTCTTTAATTGGAAAAATGCTACTGCCTTCAAATAAAAATCACCTTGTTTCAAGAGGTCACCGAAACACCAAATTGGCACATATCACTGTAAAATGCTTCAGGAATACAGAAAAAAAGTATTTATCTACTTTCACATATTTAGAAATTCCTGTGGGTTTTACTGTTATTAATTTTACAACAGACAAGACCTAGAGAGGGCTGTTTTTTGGTTGGTTATGTTTTAAAGAAAGACCTGTATACAGAGATGTCATCAATGACATTTAATCATAATAGGCTGACCTAGCCCATCTGCCAACATCTCAAGAGTAAAATTTACATATCCAGAAATTCAGTAAACTTGGGTGACTGGTTAACTGCAATTAATTTTAAAAATCACAATAATCTAATATTTTCTTCTTCCAGGTGAACCATTTTTTATTTCGAAACAAAAAAAAACAAACAAAAAAAAAAAAAAAAAAAAAAAAAAAAAAACAAAAAAAAACCAAACAAACAAAAAAACCACAAACAAAAAAAAAACCAAAAAAACCAAACCAAAACAAAACAAAAGAACTCAGAGTTGCAGCATCTAATTTAAGTTTCTGCAATGGAACAGAAATAGAGGGTACCTAATGTTTTGAAAACTGGTCTCTTAAGATACTCTCTGCTTAAATTGAGAGATAGATACTTAAATCTATCTGTGCATTTCACTCCTACCTTGTGGGAGAAAAAATAATTCTTACAGCTGAAGGCTGCTAAGATGCAGTCTGTTTTTCAGACTGTAGCTACAGGTACTGCCACAGGTCTCCACTGAGCATAAAAAGTGTCCAGTAACTAATGGTTTAAATTCAACACAAGTTAATTTTCATCTTTTCTAACTATAATTATTTCATGCAGTTACATTTCACATCCAGGCCATATATATTCAGTCAAAAGTATTTCAGGACCTAATTTTATTATTTTTTTTACAATGAACATTCTCTTCTAATTTTCATTTTGCCTTGTTGTTTTCCTTTCCTGTCCAAATATAAAACTTTTTTTTTTTTTGACAAAGATCCTATAAGTGGAATGAGTTCTCCTCACCTTGCTATTAATAATTCCACCCAGGAGAAAAGAATTGCAAAATTCTGCCTTTTTGAATAAGGACAGTTTATAAATTTCTTTCTGGATAAAATGATGGACAAAGCTCAGCGGAGCTGAAAACTAGTTCCTATATATA
>VZSU01002142.1:205173-226505 GCA_013398715.1 Nesospiza acunhae
AAAATGCAAATTGTTTTACTTGAGAAATATCCCCAAGTAGACTGCTTGCCATCCAGAAAAGCAGGTAGGAAAAGGATTATTTTCAATGAGGTCATTTATGTTCTTCAAGTCAAAGACATACTCAATTTTTTATAGGTCATGAAGTACCCAGCATTTTCCAAGCAATATATATATATATAGGAAAGACCATTTTTCTTACAGCTAGGTCTTAGGAAAGCTCTCAAAGCTTTTTTTCCAGGAGGTCAGAAGAAAGGAAGGATAATTTACAGAAAAGAAAGGTAAGTATATGGGCAAGATCATTACAGTGATAATAAGGTCTAGATAATGAGATTTGTGAAGACTGGGAATGCAAATTATAGCTAATGGACAGCTGTGGAAAAAAAAAAGAAAAAAAAATTAATACTCAGTTTACATACCTCAGAAATGCTCTGTTTTGTCTGAATCTTTGAGACTTTCACTTTATTTCCAACTGTTACAAGCTGAAGTCAGATCATCACTCTGACCTTTCATTTTTCCCACTGAAACAAAGAGTTTTAAATCTCACAGCAAAAGGCTTTTAGATGAACATTCCTAATAACAATTTTGAGTCAAAATTAGGAACATATTCGGAATTTATTCACTATAGACACTTTCAAAACCCCAACAATTTTCAGGCATTTATTTGGAGTAAAACATCCAAGATTTTTCATAGACACTACCAAAGGTCTGCCCATTGATTTATATCATGTTAGAGGTGTTTTGTTTCTTTTAATTACTACCAGAGGATCTCATCTATCTTTGTTTGATGGAAACCCCAAGTTTACCCAGATAAACAGTAAATTTGCTGTCCTGCTTAGACCATAAATTAAGTTTTCTGTGGTGTACAAACCCATGAAGTGGTTCCCCTATTGCACCTGCAATGTATTGATCAAGTTTTCTGGGGTGCATAAGCCTTCAACTCTTTAACTCTCTCAAGATACCTTTCCTGTTCTATGACATCTAATTCCTCTCTGGTTATATGGTAACCATTAAAATATTCTTTACTGAATTTTGTTCTTCAGCTATTGATTGAGTTCCAAGGCGTATGAGTCCTTGAAGTTCCTTTCTTCAAGGGCAGTGAGGTAATTTATCAGGATTTTCTACTTTCAGCCAGCACAGATCTAATTCAAAACCAGCTATAATAACAGTTGAACATTGTTTAACTAATTAAACAGACTTCACAATAACATTTTTTTAAGAATCAGAAAACTCCTGGCTAGCTAGGATAAAACACCACCTTCAAGCTAACAAGGCTTCAGATCCCACATGCTTTCTTGCAGACAGCCCAAAATTAAAGCAGTAATTATGGCTCCTCCTTTGCTTCTTTCTATACAGCTGGAATCAGAATCACAGCTTGATGGCAATTTTTCTGGACTGTGGAATTGGGTGGATCAGCAGGAGAAGCTGAGGAGATGCTCACAGCTGGAAGGTAAATGGGCACCGTTCATTGCTATGGAAAGGCCTGAATTCCTTTACAGGGTAGGAGTCTAAATCAGGAGTTTTTCCTCCACAAAACCCATCTGGGCCAATTAGGCTCAATCCAGAGTGAACATGTCAAAGCAGCTTTAGGAGCAGAGCTGTTTCACTGTCTCAGGGGAACTTGAGGGCTTGGGAGTGCTGTGAGTGCCTGGTTTTGAAGCCACATTCATAGCCTGTTCCTAGATGTGCTTATCAAAAAAATGTTATTCAGACACAACACAGACACTGCTGGATGAAAGCAGGGAGCAGTGTGCATCTTAAAACTTATTTTGCAGCTATATTTTAGTGGTATTATTTATTGAAGCATATGCACATATATTTTTCAGTGTATTTCTGCTGCCCAGGTTTGCAGTTTTGCCTGCTGTCTGACTTAAAACCAAAATTAAATAAAGTAGTCCAGGGAAGAGAGAGAAAATTCAACCAGATTTTTTTTTTCAGCTTGCACAAATGCTCTTTTCATGTTCTTTCATACCCTTCATTCTCAACTTTGAACATCTTTGATTGTTGAGGTTACAGTAGACCATTTTAGGATTTAAGTGCAGTTAGTTAAATAATGCAATATTAAGTACTTCCAGAGCTTTACAATGCAGAAGCTTATCACAGTTAGAATAATTGAAAGATTAAGGTGCAGTCACCAATGACAATTCTCTGTGATTACATGTCAGGTTGTTTGAAGGACGATGCAGAATTATGGGAAGAAACTTTCCAAACATATACATTTTAAAGTCAAAGTCATTGGCTAAACAATACAATTGTTTAGCAAATGCTTTGATTTCTTGTAATATTTACTAATGTTAGCATTGAAAAAAATGTTTTGCAGCCATTTCTGCAATTTGTGTTCCTTCTGTCATGAGATTTTAGAGCTGCAGAGCCAAACCAGGAGGATTAAAAAAAAAAAAAAATAAACTGAGGGAATAAGGAAATCACCCAGTCTGGGTGTATTTTGGTGAATATGTGCCCAGCTGAGGCACGTGCACTGACGTGTTGCTGGAACTGCACAACCCATGGGAGATCATGCACTGTTTCTTGGCATGGGTCACTCACAACAATTTAATAATCTCTCCTGGTTTAGAGATAACTTCCAATGCACAGCTGATTTGCTTAAAGTGATAGGAAAAAAAAAAAAAAAGCTTACTTGAATTTCTTTTGGGGCAGTGTATGAAAACCAAATGAGAATGTCTAGCAAACTAAATATAAAGAAAAAAAAGTTCATTTAGCAAGTCTAAACATACAGAATTGTCTTTGAATCTGACTACCAAATATTGATTAAATCGTTTTATGCAAAACAGAAACACATGGTCTTCATCTGGAATGGTGGTGCCTCTACTCTGTAGCTCAGCAATGAAAGACACAACCAGCTTGGAAACTGAACAGGCCAAAAGTCTCAATGTTCCTGCTAATCTATGAAAGTTCATTGGCAAATTCAGTATCAGTGGCAGTGAAAATTACAAAGAGATACCGTTTTACTGTTTGTACTTCAATGTGTTTCACAATTTTCCAGAATACTGCAGAGATGTTTCACTCTCACATATGTTCCTATATCATAAAATCAGAAAGTCCTGGTTTTGATGGGACCCTAAAGCCCATCCAGTGCCACCCCAGCCATGGCAGGGACAGCTCCCACTGTCCCAGTGTCCAGCCTGGCCTTTGGCACTGCCAGGGATGCAGGGGCAGCCCCAGCTGCTCTGGGCACCCTGTGCCAGGGCCTGCCCACCCTGCCAGGGAACAATTCCTCATTGCCAAGATCCCGGCCAGCCCTGCCCTCTGGCACTGGCAGCCATTCCCCGGCTACTGTCCCTGCAGCCCTTGGCAATTGTCTGTGTCCATCTTTGCTGCAGCCCCTTCAGGCCCTGCAAGGCCACCCTGAGCTCAGGCCAAAGCTTCTCCTGCCCAGGTGAGCAATGGCAGCCGTGCCAGCCTTTGCTGCCAGCAGAGCTGCTCCATGGCTCTGCCCATGCTGGAGCCTCCTCTGGCCTAAGTGCCCAGGGCCCTCTGGATGCCATCCTGTCACTGCACCCTCAGCTTTGTGTCACCTGCAAACCTGCTGAGGCACCTCCATGCCTCTGTCTGTGCCATTGGTTCAGATATTAAATAACACTGGTCCCAATACATCAGCTCAGTAGTTTTGTAAAAAATTACTTTGAGAGCTGGTTCAAATATAGACTTTGCCCTTCAGACATAGGTACTTTAAAAAGCTACCCTTAAACAAGTTACATATAAAGGAAAATAAACTTTTGTTAACTACAGTTTGAGGTTTCAGAACTACACTTGTCACACTTATCTCAGAAATATATCTTGCTACACTGTCTGTGACAGGAACAGTCAAATTATTGTACCTGATTTGTGTGCCAGGGAAAAAATGTTCTTTACAGTAAACAACAACAAGTGTTGTGCATCATATTCTGCTGCTGTTTTTCTGGGTGACCTGGAGAATATTTTTCTGTTCTGATGCTTCATTTTTTTTCTGTCTGAAAACTCTAAATTGAGATGGAAAATGCTTTCATCAATCAAATAAAAATCTACATATTAAAAACCAAATGCACCATAAGACGCAGATGCCTACCAGTCAGGACTGTAAAGAGTTGAATAATTAACTTCTGATTTCACTGGAGCTACGGCAGAGGTTAAACAGGGGCACCAGAGGTACAAAGCAGAAACCCAGCCTTACAAAGAAACTTTCTAATCAGAGTCTTGACAGGTAAAAGAATGGGAAAGTTTGAAATCACAGTTGTAGACTGACATGCCTCAGATCCCACATTTGTGCATTAGGCTTTAATTTTCCCTTTTGGATATGGTCCTAATGACTATTCATTTATATTGTGGCTCAATATATTCTCTAAAAGCTGTGCCTTCATTTTCTTAAACCAATTTCTGAATAGCATGATATGCTATGATAGACTATGATTAGATATTGCCTTACATTGGCAATTCCATATTTGTATCAAGGTTAGAAAATTTTAAAGTTAAATCCTTAAATTGTTGCTCAAATTTTAGCAACTCTACCTGAACAAAGACAGACACACCCCTGAATTTACAAATATTATGTCACTTTGTAAAATAGAAGCCATAAGACATTTGTTGAGAATTTTTTTCCCTTAAACTCTGTATTTCACCTAATAAATTCAGCTGCAGGTATTCTTCTTTAGATGCATCATACTGGAGAGGTTAAATAAGAGATGAGTCACATTACAGAGCTCTGGTATATAAGTATTGAAGTGTTTTGGGGATTTTTTTTTGTACTATTGAGGGTTTTTTCAGAAATATTTTTTTTTCTCAACTCTTCAATTTGTGGAGCAGAATGAGCCAGGCTGATACGCAGCCCATAAAACCAGGAAGAATTTAATGCTGTTTTCTCACTGCAGCATAAAGTCATATTTCCCTGTGTGCTGTCACTACTTGAAACTCATTACTGGAATGAAAATCAGGCTTCCTTCTACAAAGACAGGTGTTACAGGTAGAAAATTAAATAAATAGATTATTTTCTGCTTTAAAAATATGATGGTGGTCTCAATCACAGACTAGTTTGGAGATAATATAAAATGGTAGAAATTGTTTTCCTAATATAAAGTATTTGATTTTTCCCTAGACATACTTCAAAGCATGTAATATATTTCTAGGTCAGTATTAGTAAATTTAAGAGGAATACCCATTTTGAACAACAGCAGGCAAAATTAGGATCGGCATTTGAATTGATGTCTATATTTATTTATCAGTTTATTTACTGGTTCCAACAAAGGAAAAAAAAAAAAAAAACAAAGCAAATAAACAAAAAAAAAAACTCACACACAAAAAAAAAAGCCAAAAAAACCTACCAGGCAAGGTTATTCTGCTTCACAAAGGTTAGAATATCTCTTTCCTTCCCAAGCCATCAGAAAATTTCCAAGATTCACAAAATCAAACAAGAGAAACCTGATGGCTACAGACACAGATAATGTGCTCAGCTCCTTTTTTAGGACTCACTTTAATACATGGTGCCACAGCAGAATCCACAGGCACCTCTATCCCATTTGAAGAGAAGGGGGGAAAAAAATTAGTGTTACATTTAAAGAGCCAACTATACTGATCATTTAAAGATTCAGAGCAATTGGGAAGGGGTTCTGATCATGTGAGTATCAAAAAAAAATCTACCAAAGCAAGGTTAATGCAAGTACATCCCTCCTTTTGAATCCTATGCCAATTTTCTTTTTTAAAATGGCAGGTTAAGAGGATAAAGGCTGACAAGGGCACTTAGAAAGTTTCATCTACATCCAGAAAATCACTCAGCTGGAAAAAGCCTAAAGAATGCCCGAATGGCACCTGGAAAAAAGAAATTATTTGAGGTGAATATAAAGTCTTTTCAAGGTGGCTTAAAAGTTGACCACAAGGGATTACAATTATCCAGGTATTATACCTAGCACAGAGGAAAATAGGCTTTCAGGGGTTGTCACCTTGGGAGAGTTCAGCCCCAGCTTTCTGATTAATATATCTGTAGTTCAGCCAATACACAGGCCTTTAATAAATCTGATTATTACTGTATCAAATAAATGCCTCATTTATCAGCCTTTTTTGTAGCTTGGCTGAGCTCATGTGCATGCCCATGGAAGATAATCACACACAGAGCTTGCAACAAAACAAATTGGTTTGTTCTTGCTGGAGTAGCAATTAGGGGAAGTTGTGGGGAGGAAGACCAAGGGTTCAGAGTGTAAGTAGTGATCCACAAAGGAAAAATGAAACAAAAAATTGTTCTGGCTGAAGAGCATTATTCAAGTTAAAAGCTTGCAATTGAGCAGAAATTCGTTTCTTGACAAGCAGTCAGAAAAAGCTAAAATATATATAAAAGGCATGGCTATTTCCTGGCCAATTACCAAAAGTAACATGTTAATTTTTCAGATGGGGTTTGTAGGCATTTTGTACAGGTGTCCAGCATGCAACAAATCTCCCAGACTGTGTTTAGCTGACATTTGAGTGTGTTTGCACAAAGAAATGCCAATACATGGCCTCCTGATTGCTCTGCCCCTCATGGATTGTGTGTTGTGTCTTCCCACTAGCTTCAAGTCCTTTTCATCCATGCTCTCTAAATATCTGAGCGCCACAAAAGCTGAATTGGGAAACTTCAGCTAAAGCAAAATGAGAGAAGATGAAACAAGACCTCCGGGACAGAGCAGCAAAAATCAAATGGGATGAGACACGGCTGCAGGCTGGGTGCCAGAAGTCACCCTTCACTGATTTTGAGATAAAAACCTCTTCCCTTTCCTCAGCTGAGGCTGATTTCCACTGCTCTTCCAATATCCACAATCCCTTTTTAAATTTTCTGCTATATCAAACCATTTTATGTGCCAGGAGCTTTGGGAGAGCCCACAAACCACTCCATCTCCAGCAAAATCTCGCTTTTGTAGCAGCCAGTCCTCATTCCTCCTTACTTTTCACTCCAGCCAAATGTTTCATCAAATCTTGTTCATTCAACTGGACATCTCAAATTCTTGTTCCAGCAACCCATTCACTTTGTTTTTTATTACTGCACACTTGGAAAAATTACCAGGAAAGAACTGAAGCTGTGCTCAGCTTTTGGGTGCTTCCACAACACAGAGAAGGTAATGCTTGCTCAGAACAGGAGCAAGCAGAAAACTGGCAAAATATTTTCCTTTTTCTATAGAGAATCCCTTTCTCCATTCCCTTTCCATCTATGAGGTCAGGACATCATATTGACGATCAGGCTTTTTTAAAATATTTTAAAAAATAACCTAAAACTACCCAACAATATTAATATTGATATTGATAATAATATTAATATTAATATTGTTGTTATTATTGTTATTATTTATACTTTTCATACTCACACTTGCCTTCTAATTGATTCTTTCTACAGGTTTTTGTGATTGATAAACATTGCCATCCAATGCCATCTTTTAGGCTTTTTTTACTGCCTTGACAGTAATCTGCTAAAAGATTTTGTCATATATGTGAAGTTTCTGTTTTAAAAGTAAATCCCAGTTCTTGTGCACAACATACCTAAAAATTTAAAAATCATCGAAATCATAAATGCAACTGGGAAATTTTCTAGTCAGTCTCTGGTTTATTCATCTCTCTAACTGTATATAAAGGTGATGCACAGTGTTCTAAGTGATGAAGTGCAACATGGTGCACTGGTGTGAGGCAATTCAAGGATCCAGAATAAACTTCTGGAGCTGATCCAGCCCATCTTCTGACCCAAAGCAGATAGCTCATAGTAAAATTCTTACTATGACTGCTTATACCACTTTATTTTTGGCTCTTTTACTGAATAAAGGAGGGATGCAGCATTCCAAGGTGAGTTATAACTGTGTTGCAATAAAGAGCTCAGTGGTCCTTCTCTGATCACCTCAGCCTCCCTCTGTTCCAGTCTCCCCTGCCATCTGTTGGCTGCAAATTTCTGAAACAACCTTCCTCCCTTTCAGAACTTCAAAGAAAGAAGTAAAAAGAGATCACAGAAATTATCTCCAAATCAGTCCATTAGTCTGAAGGAAGCCTGCAAAAAGAAACAGAAAGTCTGGTCTGTTCCTTGGAGGTGAATGATTTAGGAGAAATTTTTGTTTAGATGCTGTGCTCATGCATTCCTCTGTGCCAGGAAGAGGTGAGAAGCAGCACACCAGCACACATATTTATGTTCAGAAACACCTGGGTGATTGCTGCACCTTTTAACAACTGCACACAGCCCAAAGGCAGTGAGATATCATGGTATCAAGCAGATGCAGAATACCTGGTTTATAAATCTAATAAATAATGTGATTTTGAAATGGTGATAACCAACAGTCCATAAGCAATGTGGCAGAGCTGACAAGCACACCACAGAAAGCAGCTTGTTTTGAATAGGACTTATGCTGGAATAATTGTTCACTCTCTGCCTGAATTTTTCCCCTTACCTACTCAATTCTGGAACTCATAGTGTGGTTAAATATTTAACTGTACAGGCACTTTAGCAGTGTTGGGAAATGAAGACAAATTGCAGGCACTGGCAGCTATTTTGTCCATTCACAGGCTCTGTGATGGAGAATATTCAGCTTTAATTGCACCTGCATGAGTGCAGAAGAGCAGCCAGCCCCAAGCACGGGAGATGTCCTTGATGCACATTGCCAGCAATAAGCAAATAACATATCTGTGGGATAAAAAATCTCATTTAGGCAATACTAATCACCAGCTGTGCATTTCCAGGTACTGAAAGGCCTCTGAAATAATGGGCAATCACAGCATGTGGCCAGGTGTGGAATAATAAAGGTATAAAAGCTTCTTTGGCCAGCTTTGATTTGGTGCATTTTTATTTATTTTTGGTGTTTTTTTTTTTTTTTCCCTAAACTACCAAATAAAGGAATCAAGGAATTATATAGTAAACTCTTTGAAAAGTCATACACCAACATTTTCTTTTTACTTTTTCTTATGAAATGTGCTGTGTCTTCCTTGACACCCTGCAAAAAACCCATAAGACCCAGCAAATTAGCTGGTGCCACTCTTGTCTTACACCTTTAGTTTATCATAGTATAATTCTTTCTTTCTTTTTCTTTCTTTCTTTCTTTCTTTCTTTCTTTCTTTTTCTTTCTTTCTTTCTTTCTTCCTTTATTTCCTTTCTTTCTTCCTTCCTTTCCTTTCTTTCTTCCTTCCTTTCTTTCTTCTTCCTTCTTTCCTTCTTCCTTCCTTCCTTTCTTTCTTTCTTCTTCCTTTTTCTTCCTTTCCTTCCTCCTTCCTTCCTTCCTTTCTTTTTTTCCTATTTTCCTAGACTTTTCAAAGAGTATGAATGGCATTACAAGACAAACAAGAAAGATTAACCTTTGGAGTAAATTTAGTACCATTTAAGTTATGAAAATATTATATTTTCCTTCATTTTTCCACAATATATGCACTCTCTGGGCTTTATGGTCTCTGTTAAGGCTCAAATCGATCTGCAGCTTAAAAAAAATTGCCAATAATTATGATGGCATTGTCCAGCATTGTCTCATTTTTCCATTGCCTACATATGGAGTATAAAAATTTTGTTATGTGAGTTAAGTGAAAAAAAATAAGAACCCTGTGATTCTGGGGTAGTTTTTATTTGCCAGCTTAAACAGTTTAAAGTAGGTTTAATTATTATTTATCTATCTATATCTCTCTGTTTATTTTTTCCCAGAATTTTCAAATTTTCACTGAGTTTTGTAGCTACTCACTTCTCTAAAATTATCAATAACTTGAGAAAATTGGAAAGTTCCCTGGTGTGACCTGAGTGATAAAACTGCTCCCTTGCCCTCTCATCTGAAGAAACTGGGAACAAACTACAAAGTTTGGAGTGGAATGCAGGTTTCAGAAGGACACTTTGTTCATTCATATTGTACATACAGCAGGTTTAAGAGGTTTTAAGTAGTTAGAATCTGTGTTAATAGCTATCAAGACAAAATATTAATTTTTTTAAAGGTATGGATGCTGTCAAAATGCACAGGGAACACACGAGGTGATTCATGCATTGCTGCACCAGTGATTGTCTCTATTATAAGGTACTCCCCATCTTAAATCCTGAAGATAAGCATATTTCAGCTGTATTTCATAATGACCAAAGCAGATCTGACATGGCAGAAAGCAATGATTTCACAGATCAAATATCACTTAGGTATTAACTGACAATTTCTTTCCATTTTCTCTTTTTTTTCTAAAGAAAATTACTTTTAATTATATTTGTCATTTTATTTCTAAAGGCAAATAAAAGAAATTTCTGAACTATACATTATAACTAAAAGAAATGTTGAGAAAATAAATGTTTTTCCCTCTAACATTGAAAGCTATTAAGGTCTAGCTCTTTGATCTTCAAACATTCTCCCTTCAAAATAACTCTGTAAATTATATCTCTTGTTCTGCTGAAATTCATCATCCTGTAATTATTTTTATTTTCCACAGAAGCTGCCTGTAGGTCCCTGACACTAAACTGCCTGTGACACATAGCAAAACTGATTTTAGATATTCTTTATGTTTCATAACTTTTCACCCAGCATTAATGAATTGGTTCCAAAAGAGAAAAGTAATTAGGCAGTGTAGGTGGATGTTCCAAGGTGACAAAGGTTCTGTGCTGTTCGTTAACAGATGAATCCACAAAAAAAAAAAACTAAAGAAGGCACACAATGAGGGGTCTAAATAGAAGAGAAAAAAAAAAAAGGTCACCAAGTTCCTAAAGGCTTTTTTTTTTGGCTGTGCATTAACTGTTATTTCTTTTTGGTGTATGGGAGCACCTTTAGACTTGATGAAAACACACTAGGAACTGGTCACAGACTGGCAGGGGTTTGAAGGCTCTTTTTGAGAGATTAATCACAGAACAAGACTGAGCCTTGTTGGCTGGAGAAATGCCATTTCCCATGGTTTCCTGAAAGCCTGTTTAAGAGGCTAGGAAGGAGGGGACCCAGATTTCAACCTCTGCTCTGCTGGAGCCTTGGGCAGCACCAGGGGATGCTCCTGCTGGAGCTGCTCAGAGCTGGGGCAGGATTAAATGGTCAGAGGGGTTGGGATATTTGTGTGCCCTCCTCCTCACCCAGTGGTAATATCAGAGAGCTAAAACTTACTTCTCTGTCACTTCTTTTGCTTTTGGGCTGAATAAAAGGGTTTTATGGTTTTTACAAGTAACTTACACACTTCTTTAACGCTGAAATTCCACCAGGTCCAGGATTCTCACTGGCAGGTTCATCCACAAGTTGCTTTATGTTTTACCAGCCCAAATCCACCTGTTTTCCACCTGAGCTGAGATTCCTGGTGCATCAAGGAAAATAACCACAAAAGAAAGAGCCAAAAAAAAAAAAAAACTTCTGTGAATTTACATACCAATAAAGCGGCATTTACTCATTCCTTTGCTTTTAGGACTGCAAACTGAATATTGATATCATCTTTAAGACTCATGGCAACACTATTTAAGCATCTCGGTAACAGTCTGTATTCTTTCCTCACTAGAAGGTATTGGCTTTATTACTGTATTGTCTCTATATCTAGATTTCTCTGAGACAACACTTGAGACAGAATACCCATAATTCCAGCACATTCACAAAATACGTTAATATTTGACATTTTCAGTAAAAGTCTGACATTATTTTAACACACACTAATCAAAGGGTGATAACTAGAGTCTGGAAAACTCTTTGTGGAAATAGCTTGGCCACTTAAATTAGCTGCAGTCTTGGAAGTGTGCATATGTTGTAGCAAGCTTTGTACAATGTGGACATAAATAGGGAGCACCTGCTTTAAAAAATAACTTTGGAAGATTTTTGTTAACCAAAATCCATAAATAAAATGGACAGTAAGGGCAGAACACTGGTTGAGAAGGAGTTTATGAACATTTTTATATTTTCTCATTTTTTAATTCTTTGTCTATTATTTTAAGCACTTGTTTTTGAGCTCTCTTTTACACCATGTTGACAGCCTACCTATTCCCACTTCAGTCCTTAAAGAAAATGGTGCTGACCTTCCAAGGAGAGAAGCAGAAATGCTCAACAGCTCTTTTTTTTTTCTGATTTTTCAGATCACAGGAAGTAGTAGAAACTCAAATTAACCTTAAAAAAATTGTTCCTATTTCTCAAGTGAAATGAAATTTTGTGGTATCATCATGGAGCACAGACTGCAAAAATCTGTGCAAGGACAAAGAAGGAAAAAGACTTTGCAATGTTCTCATCACTTCAGCAAATTAGTCCTGACTATTGTAAAATTGGAGGTGTCTTAATCCTAACAGCTTCTTCCCTCACAGGTAAAGATAAAGCAGATTCCCATTTATTAGAGAAAATCACAAGTTTTTCCATTAGGGCAGGTGGTTTTGTCATATCTGATTGCATCCAAACAGGAGTTCTGTGCAGACACCTCTCCAGGTTACCGATTAGGCACCACTCTCTTTTCTGAGAGCAGCAAAATCAACACTTCTTTGATGGCATCATCCCTTTGCTAAAATATATGGATTTTTTTCAATAAAGACTAAGAAGTAAGTATAATTTGGCTGGATCAGGGCATGCAAAACCCAAGAAACACTGCTAAAAACCCCAACCACAAAACCAACCAAACAACAACAACAAAACACACACAAAAAAAACACCAAAAAACCGCCACAAAAAGCCCAAAAAAGAAAACAACAACAAATTAAGCAGAAACAAAATAACCTACAAAACCAAACAAACACAAGCAGCAACAAAAATTTTAAAACCCACACCAAACTGTCAGGAATTCACACACTTTGTTTTATTACTTGGATGCTACAAGTTGGTAACACCTCAGGCTGCAAATGGGTTTATTGATGTGAAAAGCACTGTATTTTACCTGTAACTCACTGCAGGCACAAATGGTGGCAGCTAGTCCTCAAAAAGGATAAGAATTTTTTAGACAACTGTTCATTTAAATGCTGTTTCTTTGCACTGCTAAGGAGCTGTCTCTCTCTCTCCCACTTTTTCCCTTTATTTTTCCTTTTTTTTTTTTTAATCAATCACTTTTTTTTTTTTTTTGCTCACCTGAAAGTTTAGATTCACTAAGACTAAAAAGGAAACTGTGTAACTACATGCACTTTCAAAAATTAAATGGCAAGGCAAAAGGGCTGTTCTTCCAAAGATAGATTTTTCTAGAGCTGCCAAGAGGGCATAATAATGCAATTGCTATTATCCTGGTGTTGTAAGTAATATTCTATATGTCTGATTATGTATGTTTTGAATATCAGCATCATTATTTTTGCCTTTCTATCTAACACAGAGAAAACTGAGTTTAAGAAAAATAATTATTTCTGTTTTTTACGTGGTTTAGTCTTTGTTGAAAAATCACACAAATCTCTGATAATTGTTCATTTCCATTATCAGTTTATGGGTGAAATACTTTCAAGTGGGACCCTATTTCTAGAGTATCTTTGTCTTCATAATTAAGTGATACCAGTGGGGAGTCTGATCACCTGCAAATTGAGGCTGTGAATGCAGAGATTCTGCCCTAAAAGGTGTTTTTGAAATATTTTCCTCCCCACATTTGTCCTCTTAAATTAAAAGAAAAAAAATCAAACAAATAAGGATTTCACATTGTAAAATAGAGAAGAAATTAACATTATGCTTAGAGAAAAAACTTTATCTCTGATAAGGAAGGTCTTGAGAGAAAATCAAGTAGCCATTAGTGTGTGAATTCTGCTACCAGAGGCTTAAATCACATTTAAAATAAATTTATGCCTTCACCCTTTATTTACCAATTCCTAAAAGTGTATGAAACACTGCACCTCTTTTAGGCTAGTGTTCCTTCCCACTTCAAATTTTCAAATTTACTCACATGATCAACCATTTATTTGGAGAATATTAAATTAAATATCCAATAAATATTTTTTTACAAGATAAATCCAGCTATGTTATTTAAATATGAAGTTTTCACACACCAAAAATAAATCAGAAAAAAAAAAGTATTCAAATGTTATGTGCATTTGAAAATGATGGCATATAATTAATCAGGGTCCCCAGTTTATTTGTTTCTGCTGATGTACATGAGAAATATCCTATCAGGTAATACCCTTAATCTTTCATTTTTGCTGTTGTGTTAAATGGAATGTTTTCCCTCTGAGAAATTTTCTTTTCTAGCACAAATAAAACTTATTACTGAGTTAAGAGCAAAAACTTAAAATTTACTTTATATTTAGATATATACCTGGATTAAATAAAAAATAAAAATATTTTCAAAATTTAAAAAAAAAAAGGAAAAAAAGAAGATAACTATATGATTCATCTGTATTGTTTTATTTTAAGGCAAATTTTTAAAAAATTAAAACTTTTTTACAAAGCCTTTCATTTCTTGATTTGTCTGTAGGCCTAATTATAAACTCTCTGTCAAGAAAAGTTTCTATTTTCTGCACTTAGCAGAGGGAATATTTTAAATACCACTGTTCCCTTTTCAGCTCAGTTTTCGTGGTCTGGGAAATAATTTTTAAAACTACAGTGATTTCCAATTTAGCATTTCTACATTAATTAGATGAGATAGTGACCACCATGAGCCTGACTGGAATTATTCCTCAGCACTTTCAAATCTGAATCCTAATGATTTCTGTGGATTTGGATTTCTGTCCTCTGATAACTGTTCACTCACATGACTCCACCTTCCAGATCTTCTCTGATTTTTACTTGCCTATTTTGAACAGAAGAGAAAATCTTAAATAATCTATTTTTTTAAATAGGTTGCCAAAACTTATTTTTATATTGTATAATTAGAAGATAAATATAAAGTCATCACAACACTAATAAATTTCAAATGGCGTTGTAGTGAAGGAAGGCCTGTTTTATGAGAGTGGGCAGTATCTGCTCTGTGGTGATGGCATTCAAATTTTAGCTGTAATAGGTTAGACAGAACACAAATAAGTAACTGAAATTAACCTTTGGTTATTGCACACAGCATTTCCATAATTAACAGAAGCTGAACTGTAAACCCTCTACGGCTGTAGCTGGCTTCAACTGGTTATAAAAGCTCAACTCTGAGAAGCTTTTTTTTTTTTTTTCGTTCACACACATACCTTATTACAGGTCCTTTCCACTTTGTTTGCTGCACAAATTTTCACACTTCACAGGATGAATATTCTTGCAGTACATGTCCTAATTAGAAAGGATGCTTGAGACATCTAAAACCAAGTCAAAATCTCCATGGCTTTGAGTTCTTTGGGTCCATGTTTTGCTGATGCTCTCCTGGAATGAGTAACATTTGAGGGAGAAAAGGGAATAAATGGGAAAAAGTGCTTTTTTTCAGGTTGATTTAATAATGAAATACCATGAAAAGACCCAAAAGAACCTGAATGGTTTTTTTAATATAAATAAATGGAGGATAAAACTGAAGCAACAGCATATACAAGATTCATTCTGCCCAAACCGTCTACCCACTAACTTATTTTTTTTAAACAAGATAGTCCTTACCTTTAAATAAGATAGTTCCTGGCTCAGAATTATGTGTATTTAAAAATGGAGCTGGGAACGTCATCACTTGTACAAGAGTACACTTAATTTTAACAACTGAAGCAGAGACAGCATGGAAGAAATGAGAACCTGAAAAGCAAATCCGCAGAATGTAGCTCTGCAAGGAAATCAAATCTTACTATTACCAGATTCAGGCGCTTGAAAAATGTCAGAAATTCAGGATGCTCTGCAAGTCCTAACTACTTAATCCTTACCAAGCAATTATGAATAATAGCTTCCTCTTAGAAGTAAAATGAAGCAGTTTCTGAGTCAAAATTGTGAAAGGATTTGCTGAAGTATACACAAAAAGTAATATTTTACTGATAGTTCAATGGTATTAAATAAAATTATTTCCATTTCCCACTCATCACTGTAACCTGATGTTAGGAAATTCAGTCAGAAGCTGCACAATTACTCTTGTGATGAGATGTGAAAAATCCATCCCAGTCTTAACAACTGATGCTAGAAGAGAATTTCCAAGAAAGATTTCTGACATAATAATAGTTTTGGACATAACATTTCTGCTCATATTACTGGTGTTGACTAACATGAAATACCAATTTTATAGTCCTTTTGTATGGAGCCTTTGCCCTGATGTGGCATTAGGAAAATAAAATAGAATAAGTACATAAAATAAATCTGTTTGCTTTTCTATACATTTATCAGACTGCATTGGAAAACTCCTATTTTTTTTTTCTATCACATGCTCAAAGCTAAATATAAACCAACAAAGAAACAAACCCCTCTTCAAACATCCCCTGAGTTGATTCTTAGAATAAAATAAAGTGGAAATATATTCCTCTGCCTTTGCTGAATTTTGTTCAGTGAGTTCAGTGAGAATATCCAGCACCTCAGTGAAATGGGGGGAAATATAACCTGCATGTTTTAGGTGTACTTTCCTTAATGCCATGAAGATGTGCTCAGATTTGGCTAAATTATGAATTTCCAGAGCGCACATAATCAGAAAGTTTGGCAAATGCACTCAGCTGCTACGACAGATTTCTGAGGTATGACAGGGGACTGCTGTTCATCTTTGTGCAGCCACCCTTTCAATTCATTCCAGTACCAGTTTATAACTCTCAGTTTGTAAATAGAGCTTCATTCCAATTATATAAAACCACCCCCTCTTTAAAGGAAGTCACATGCAGTACAAACTGTGGCATATCCTACCTGAATAATTTTCATAAATTATGGAAACAGCAGCTGTGTGTGGTTAGCCAAAATAACCTTTTCTTTTTGTTGTCAATAAGCAGTTTCAGAAAACAGGAATGTGAGTTTGGATTTTATTTTTTTTTTTTTTTTAAACACAGATTGACCTTTCTGCTGTTTGTTTTCCACCTGTGATAAATCAGAGAGTGTCATGTCACTCTGAAAGAGGCAAATAAATACAGGACACAGGGAAAATGGAAAATAACTCCAGAAAGAACAAAAATGCATTCTGATTAACCTAAAGGGCTAAAGCGCTCAGAGATTCAGTTTTAGGTTTATAAGGTTATATGGTTTGGTGCAGCTCAAAGAGTGTAAAAAAGAAAATAATGTCAGTAATTTCCATCCCACTGAGATTTTGATCCAAGGATCTTCCATCCTGATAATCTTGACCAAAAGTCAAAATATGCCTGTTTAAAATATTTTTATTCTCATTTTCCCAATTGTATAATATTTAATTTGGGCTTTCAAAATCTCTGAGGATAGCTTTCATTTTTCACATAGAATTGATACCAAACCCTTTTCTTTGGACATCAGCTGAAGCAGAAAAAGGCTGTTAAAGCTGAATCATGAGAGTCAGAGAAACCAAATGAAATACTGACTTCCTTCAGGGGTTATGGTATCAAAGCATTACCTATTGACTTGGACAGTCTCATGTGTTTTCTACTGAATTTACCTTAATTTATACCCTGTAGAATAGAAAATTCTCCAGGAGGCTGTGCATGTTTCTGAGCTCATAAACTCTCTGAAAGGGTATGCTACTTTTTGTCTTTATAAAACTATGTATAATATGAACAATAATTTAGATAAACTTTTACATGTTCAAGAAATTGTATATGTTTATGCTTGTATATGCTGTTGCTTCAGTTTTAGCTTCCAAATATTTATATTAAAAATCCCTTCAGGTTGTTCTTTTGGGCCTTTTCACTGGTATATCATTATTGAATCAACCTGAAAATTCATTAAATTATAAATGATTGCTTAATTTTATTTTTTTTTTAATCAGAAATTTTTTCCTTAACTTCTGTGCCTGGGAAGAATTTTTAAAGAAAAACTTTTTCTCCTCGAAAGTATCATTCTACTGAAACAGGAACTACTATTGATAGAATTGAGTTGAAAAGAGAGTGTCTGTGATTGAGACATCACTGGTGTGAGCAGCTCTGTGTTTAAAATGAAGTTGAACTAATTTTCTACTTTAAGCTGGTAATTTTCCCTTTTGTGTCAAGATTATTACTTCAGGAAATGTAAATTTTTCCATGAACCCTTGTAAAGCTATAAACCCAATTAAAACAAAGAGAAGACATTCTCCATCCCCAACAGGATAGGAAATAATTAATTTCTGTGTAGAACGATTTCAAACTTAGGATGTAAAACAATCTTATTTAGGGACAGGTCTGCTTCATGGATAACAGGAGAAAGCCTTGGCCTGTCTTAGCTGTGGCAACTCTTGTAAAGAACGGGTTTTAAAATGCAAGAACCACAATTTGGTATTTAGCAGGTTAAGATCTCAACTGAAACAGCTAAACTTGCTGATTTTACCAAATTGTTGCTAATATACAGAAAATAAACAAATTTAAAAACAGGCAACCCAAAATTTGCTGCCATTTAAAGAACAGGAAGATGCTGCTCCCCGTAAATAAAAGCCTTGTTTAATCAAAATGGTATCAGGGCATAATCTGGGGGTTTTGTCTCATCAATTCTGACTCTGAGAATGGAAGAACCCAGGGACAGCTGAAGCATTCCGTGCCCAAATTTAAAGAAAATATTTTGAACTTCTGCACTGTAGAAGTCCCCATCTCAGCAGGTCAGCCAGGTTCCCTTTGTTCATCCAGCTTCTTTTAGAAATCAACATGGAGATGAAATCTGACGTGCATTAAATGCAGATTTCACTGTTTTCTCATGAACAGAGTGTAGGTAAACACCTGCCTTGGAGATGCCCGTGTGAATCCCACCGGGAATGTTAGAACACCACTCAGAAATGTTATTTTAAGGGAGGCTTTGCAGCTCAGAGAACAAATGTAAATGAATCATGGCATCCCTTGCATAGATTCATTGCCTCTGTGGGGTTTTTCTTTTATTTTTATAACCATTCTACTGTAAGCAATTTGTAGGAATCCGTCTCACTGCTGCGAGTGTACTTTGTACAATTCCACAGCTCGAAAAAAACTCCTGACATCATTTAATGTCTGCCCCAGAACTTTAAATTGAAGATTAGGTTCCCCCAATAAAATAAAGACTAAACTGTATTTTTTATTTAGGCCATTTGCCAGAGAAACAAGAAACACTGTTTGATGTGAGATAAACTGTGATCATTTGCATGAATAAAAACAGTGTGAGTACAATTATTTCTCCTGGATGCAGAGAATGATCCATTACAAATAAGGTCTCTTGGTTAGAAATGCATTTTTTTTTAAATCTCTTTTCCTTTCTGGCAGGATTTTTTGCAGCAAAATGCTTAACTGAATATTGTTTAGCAATTCCAGGAGCAGTAAATATGATCATATGCTGGCAGAATTATTGATTATCATTCTTTATTTTCTTATGGGTTAACTTTTCACTCCATTCCCCCTGCTCACTGATGAGACTTTTCACTCACTATCAATTCAACCCCTGATTTTCCTGACCTACTGAGATTTCTATTAAGTTTCTGTGAGTAAAATTTCCTTCTAGAAATGGCCATATGCTGACTTAATATTACCATGATTATCTTGCAGAGATAGCACAGATTATATTCTTTACCATGGTCTCTTCATTACCACGGTCTCTTTAATTTTATATTTCCTCCATTGACTTGCCTCATAAAAGGCTCTAAATCAAAGCTATTGTTAGTTCTATCTTATTTTTTCTCCAAAAAAGTTACATAAAAGGCAGTGTTTTAAAAGGAATCTAAGAAACACTCAGACTTTAATTTTCACAAGGCTCAAAAATGTCATATATAGAACTCCTCATATAATATAAATTTTTCAATCCTCTTTTTGCAATAGCTATTTAAAATCAGAAACAAAATGGATTTTTGAATGATGAACTCTACTTTGACCAGCTCCTCAGATTCTTCTAATGCATAATGTACAAACACAGCAATGAAATAGGGAGAGAGTTAATTTTGGACCAATATGCAGATTTTGGGTTGGTAATGTCTGCTAATTCAAAACACTTTTATGTTTATAACCAGTAAAAAAATTGTAATAGAGAACAGATTATTTGTAATATTAGGTAAGATTTGTTCCTGCTTCAATAGCTTAGAGGAGAGTTTTAAAGTTCAGCAGTAGTAAATTACTGAAACCATTTTATTTTAGAGTATCTTTTTCAATTCCCAGTCTCTTCCTTCACTTGGTAGCTCTAAATGTACTTTAAAGTTACTGTATTCAAGAACTGGGAAAAAAACACCTTCTATGTCATATTTGGCCTTAGGGAATAATCAAAATTCAAATAATTAAAGAATTTTTACACCTCCTGGTTTCCATAAATGTTGAAGTCATTGGGCTGTGAAAATCAGACCTGGTATTCTGGAGTCCAAAATTAAAGTAGAAGTCAGATTGGAGGGTTTAGAATTCAAATAAGTTTTAAATAGTTGGGGTTTGGGGTTTTTTTTTTTAATCAGGCCATAGCGATTGCTCAAGATTCAGCTTCTGCAAATATTAAGCAATCACATTATTTACCTTTCAGAATTCAAATTAAATTGTTTCTATTAATGGAGCTGTGTGAGTAGATAAACATCTTTAGGACCATGACATAAAATCCAAATACCTGTAAGTATGCTAACAAGTTTGGAATTTTAATAGTTGTCTTTCAAACTTCAATACATATTAATCATAAATGTCTTTGTATAAATCAGAACTCTGTTAACCTTCATTTCTGTAGACAAATAAAACCCTGAAAATTAAATCACATTAAAGCTCTAAAGATTTTAGGGGCAAGTTTCCTGTTTTCCTTGCCAAAACTACAATTGGGTTCCCAGATTAAAACGTGTGTTTTATTTCAGGTAAAATCCACAATCCCAGCGCAGCACAGAAATAGTGTAGGTGAAAGTTACTGTGAAAAGGACTAAGGTTGAGAGGACAATAATATATGTACTTTCATTATTAAAAAAAAAATATTTTACCTATGTATGTATACAAGCTTATATATAAATTTATATAAATGCATAAATTAAAGATTTTACCTTGGAGATGAAGTTATTCGAAATATTAATATATCTTGGAAATTCACTATATTACTCATCTATAATTACTCTGTAGTAAACTTAAAAAATATGGTGAGGCAACTATGAATAGAAATTAATTTCGCATTCAGATACACTTATTTTTGTGGGAACGTATGTTGCAGAAGCAAGGGATTATGCAAATAGGTACTGCACGTACGTTTTGAGATTACAAAATTTTACCATATTTATCAAAACATGGCAGGTGTATATCCCTTCTTAGCTCTGCATGTTAGCTTGCCTTGAGTTTATTAGAAAACCTTTTCTTTTTAAATTATTTAGAATGAAGTCGTAGGAAACATTTACTCAAAGCTGCCATGATTACTTAAATAAAATTAATTGTGCGATGGTAGAAATCTCCCTTTTCTGTAAGAGCTGATTGCTTTGAAGCAAAAGGCAGTCTGGGATCTTAAAATATATCTCTCTGATTTTTTTTTTTCATTAAAAGTAAGCAGGAAACTTTCAATTTCTGTTTTATAGCATTTGTGATGAAAAACGCATGGCATAATAAATAGATTTTATTCTATAAATTATAA